>PVJI01002791.1:0-137553 GCA_004026765.1 Micronycteris hirsuta | reverse complement strand
GTATGGAGGAACATCAACAGGGGAGTGGTTGGGGGAGAGGGTGGGAATGGGGCATAGAACAAGTAGCATAAATGGGAGGTAGACAACAGACAGGGGGAGGGTAAGAATAGTATAGGAAGTGCAGAAGCAGAAGGACTTATGTGTATGACCTATGGACAAAACTAAAGGGTGGGGAAAGGGAGGGTAAGGGGGTGGGGGGTAAGAAGGGGGGAAAGTGGGACAACTGTAACAGCATAATCAATAAAATATAGTCAAAAAAAAAAAAGAATGTACATAAGCTATATGAGTCCAATTATGGTTTTTCTTTTTTTTTAAGAAAGGTAACCAAAATACATGGAAAAATACAAAAAGGAAGCAGAAAATTTACTAGACTAGATCTACAGTTTATTTCTAGGTTGTGGGATTCTAGACTATTTTTGTTTTTTCTCCCACAACTTCCCATATTGTATAAAGTATTCTAAAGTGACAGGTATTACTTTTTAAAGTCAAAAAAAAAATTGTAAATCTTATTTTGACAAAACATGGCTGCCAGGAACAGACTCACTCATTGTTCCACTAAAAATCACGTTACTCATGCTCAGCAAACTGCGATGGGCTCAACGGCAACAAATCACAGTCTGCAAGATAACTTCATGATCTTAAGAAAAGGCAATTTCTTACCTAAATTATATGATATAAGCCTTAACGCCTGGGTCTGCCAATAGGGTTCAAGGCCTTCCCTAATATCAGTGAAGACTGATGAGGTCTTGATCCTATACCAATCATGTACTCAATATAAAAGGCTCCTTAAAATTCTAAGAAAATTTCCACAGGAATTCTAGACACCATTTCCAAGTGAGAGAAGTGAAATGTCCTGACAGTTGCCACTGTTAGCCTCTTCCTTCCTTTTTTTTTTTTGCCTTTTAGACAAAAATTGAAAATAGCTTTGAAATCATTTTCAGAGTGCTGTATATTCAGAAGAGCCTTTAATATATAACCAGCCATCTCCCTTTCCATTTTTATATAATCATTTTAGAAATACATGCCTTAAACTTCTGAGTAAAAGTAAAATTCACGAAATATACAACAGGCCAATCCACTACAATGTTTCACTAGTTTTCACTGGTTGTAAAGGTTGCAGAATGAAATAAACGAAACCAGCACTGTTTACTCCTTGCCCTGCATAAGTGCTGACCGGTCTTCAACGGCCGACTATTTCAGTGCACTATTAGGAGACAAGGAATGACTCTTATATGTTAAAAGTTTAAAAGTTTAGACTGTCACCCAAAACTTCACTAATTTTGTAGATCTCCTTTATCACATTGGTATGCAGATACAGTTGACCCTTGAGTACTCAAGGGTTAAGAGAATCCACACTCCCACCCCACTTAGTCAAAAATCCCCACGTGACTTTAAACTCCCCCCAAACTTAACTACTAATAGCCTACTGTTGAACAGAAGCCTTACCAATAAAATAACAGCTGGTTAACACATATTGTATTTTGTACGTTATATGTACTACATACTGTATTCTTACAATAAAGTAATCTAGAGAATAAAAAATGTTATTAAGAAAATCATAAGGAAAATACAGTTACAGTACTTACTGAAAAAAAAAGTCCACATAAAAGTGGATTTGCACAATCTAATAACCCTGTGCTGTCTGAGGGTCGACTGTACGGTCGCACAATCCTCAGCCAGAATGCACATTACCTGTTCACTCAGCAGTGACAACTCCACCCTGTTGGTGCTAAATCTCACGCAGCATCACGCGCTGCCCTGAGAAGTTTGTTCACATGGCTATTCAGCAAAACACGACCAAAGGACAGAACCCTCCTGTGGCTACTTCCTAGAGCTGCGGAACTGTACAGTAAGGATGACAAACATGGTTCAAACTGGGCTTTTCCAAGGATGAACACACGCAGAAAGAGAAGCTCAAACTGGGAAAATAAACAGAGGGAAGTCTTAATTCTCAAAAGTGCAGAAACCTATCTTAACCCTACAATGTAGGCTGTGACCATCGCCTCCCCAAACAAAGTAACATGTGTGTAAGTGCTCTGTGAGCATTAAAATCAGCATGCGTTTTAGGTATGTTATTATTAGGGTTCCCACTATTCTTTTTTTTTTTTTTTAAAGATTTTATTTATTTTTAGAGAGAGGGGAAGGGAGGAAGAAAGAGAGGGAGAGAAACATCAATGTGTGGTTGCTTCTTGTGCATCCCCCACTGGGGACCTGGCCTGCAACCTAGGCATGTGCCCTGACTGGGAATCGAACCAGCCACCCTTTGCTTCGCACTCCAGCGCTCAAACCAGAGCCACACCAGCCAGGGCCCCACTATTCTTTAAAAAAAACAAAAAAAACAAAACTTCTTAGGAACTGCAGCAAATTATGGAGGACAATATATACTTCAAGGAGAATATTAAGACTGTATATTCTTATTCAAAACATTATCACACTTCCTGATATGACTTAAATAGAATATTTCACTAATATTATCCCCTATTACCCCCTAGAAATAACAGTTTCATCACTAAAACATAAATGAAAAGGAGAAACAAGTACTTACTCACAATACCAAACTGTCCCCAGAAGAGAAGCACAGCCAACATTGGGAAAATAATGATAAGAATATTTTCATTTGTAGAAAACCATGAAACTGTGAAGAAAGAACACAAAAAATCACAATTAATATATACTATAGTAACTTTAAGTCCTGCCAATCAATGGTCAACAATATTATTTTATTGTGGAGATGGAAGATAAAGATAACTAATTAAAACTGTGACCTTAAACAAGTACATACATAATTACACATAATTTACTTATATAACAGATATTTATGAAACTAAAAGTACTAGTTAGTTAAGTGTTTCCACAACATTCTCCCTAAGCTGTGAGTTCTGGAAGGAGGCAGTGTGCACGCCGCGGGAGCTGCGAGCCAGGCTCTGGGGCTGCACTGCCGGGTCTGCAACCCGATTCTAACTTCAACCCCTGTGACCTCAGACAGTCTCACCGCTTCGTTCTTCGGGTGTCATGCCAGGGCAAGACAGCACCTACACCTTGAAGGATGGTTGTGACGTAACAAAGTTAAGATATGAAAAGGGCTTAAAACGAAGCTTGGCAAGAAGAATTTACCTTAAAGAAGAGTTAAGTCTTCCTGTAAAGACTGAACCAGGGAATGGAAGCGAAGAAGTTGCACAGCTGGGTGCCCACCCCCCTCACCATGACTTAAGACCAAGACAGAGGTGGGCCCGAGCTTTTCTGAAACTTACTCTGGAACAGAAGACGTACTCATAAGTAATTAGGCTTAAATTGACTGTTTACATACAAAGTAACATGAAGAGCTTTAGGTGTTAAGGAAGTTTCTATTAAGTGGGTCACAAGTTACCTAAACAGTGAAAATATAGCCACCCATTCTACATAAAGGAAGTTGTGATATTAAGACTTTGAATGAGATTTGTTGAGAACTTTTAAGACCATATTTCTATCTATGAAATTTCTCCTGTAACAGTGAAACCAAGTAAATGCACCGAAAGCATTTCAAAGTTGGCCTGTCTGGGAGAATCTGCTGTGTGAAGAACACTTCCGAATAGTGCACAACGCAAGCAGTGGTGTTGCTCTGAAATCAACCCTTTCAAATCCTCCCCTATTTCAGCGTGTAAGGAACCTTGTGGGCTTTTAAGTCATAATGCTAGCCACACATTTCTTGTGTTAAGCTCATAATGTTAAACTCTGGTAAATGTTCACAATAATCCCCAGAATATAAGAATACTATAAATTCTTATCTTTGAGATACTAGCTTTCCAGAATCTAGCAATGTGCCCTGTACACAGCAGAGACTCAATAGGTTTGCTGTTGATGGTGGCAATAGTTATCGGATAGTTTAGTGAATGAATAGAAGACAGGTGTAGGTGTAGGTGCAGGTGTAGGTTTTTTTGTTTTTTTGTTTTTTGTTTTAATGCTCCAATGGTTGCAGAAATGGTTTTCAGGTACTCTGAGTCGATACCACCTTAACTTCCAACTGAATTACTGAACATCTTCCTATGCCAAAGAAAACCCATTTCAATTCAGCCTGAAATCCTACAGGAAAAACACCTTTGTGAATTATGCTTAGGTTTTCACATGCCTGAAAAACTTGGTAAAAGCTCTATGTCCTAATGGCTATTCTTTTTTTTTTTTTTTTTAAAGATTTTATTTTTATTTATTTTTAGAGAGAGGGGAAGGGAGGGAGAAAGAGAGGGAGAGAAATAGCAATGTATGGTTGCCTTTTACATGGCCCTCACGGGGACCTGGCCCGCAACACAGGCATGTGCCCTGACTGGGAATCGAACCAGGACCGCTTGGTTCCCAGCCCGCGCTCAATCCACTGCGCTACACCAGCCAGGGCCTAATGGCTATTCTTAATCAACTTATTTTTCTCTACCCACTTTCTCTATTATTTTGTTTTAAGTTGGAAGCATTAACTTCTCAAATCCTTAAAATTATTTTTTTAAGATTTTATTTACTTATTTTCAGAGAGAAGGGAAGGGAGGGAGAAAGAGAGGGAAAGAAACATCATTGTGTTATATTGATCTGCCTCTCACGAGCCCCAGCCCAGGATCTGGCCTGAAACCCGGGCCCGTGCCCTAACCAGGAATCAAACCGGCAACCTTTCACTTTTCACGATGATGCCCAACCCACTGAGCCATGCCAGTCAGGGCTCAAATCCTTACAATTATTATAGGAGGAGCTATTAATCCCTCCTTACCACTGAGAAAACTGAGGCACAGTGAATTAAGGATGATAAATTTGTATGTCCAAAACTGACTCGATCCCCCTCTCCCCACCCCTGCACCAAACCTTCCCTCCTGGTTGCACCATTTCAGTAGTGGTAACTCCACTTCTCCAGCGGCTCAGGCCAAAAATCTTGGAGTCACCCTTGGCTCCTTGGCTTCTCTCATACCCCACCTCTGTTCCAACAGTCAATCCTCTGGGCTCTACCTTCAAAATACAGCCAGTATCTGATCTCTTGTTCAAGATGAGCTCACAATGAAATATTCTTTCACTGGCCTCCTTATACAACAGAACAATCATCAACAACCTTAGGATCTAAATATTAGTGAAAATAAGAGGTGTGTCTGACCCTGGTTGGACCACTCATTTTGCACTTGTTATACAAACATTTATTGAAAAGCCCACCCTGGGTAGGCTACTCTTCTAGGTATTTGAGCTATAGCAGTGAACAAGGCAGGTGGGGCGGTGAGCTTAAGGAATGTGAGGAGCGGATGAACAGACCCTTGTGGGGTGCCTCTGGGGAGAGGAACTAGATCTGAGCCTTGGATGGGAAGGAGCCTGCCATGTGAAAGCAGGGAAGCGGAGACTCCAAAGGAACAGCAAGTGGGCAATCGAATGTGGCTAGAATTTAGTGAGACAGACGGGATGGGAAGAGTTTGTTGGGGTGAGATCATGTTGGATCCTAACAGTTTGTTAAGATAGTTTGTATTTTATTCTAAGAGCAATGACAAGTGATTGGAAAGCCTCAAATACGGAAAAAAAATGACCTGATTTACTTAAAAGCTTCTCTGGAAGCCATGCAAAGCAAGACCCATCAGAAAGTCACTGCAGCAGTCGGGCAGTGGGACGCGGCCCCCCCACACACTCCTGACCTCAGTTTTACTCATCACACTCCCAAATAAACAGGGGGTCGCTCCAGAGAAAGGCGACCAGAATGGGGATCCTGGAACCATGAGCAATGGCGGACAGAACGGGGGATTCCTACCTTAGAGAAGAATAAACTTGAAGTAGGTAAAAATTTTGAATGACCAATTAGCTGGGGTGTGATAGAAGTAATTCTTGAATTAGATGGCAAGATAGACTACATAACTACTAACGACTCCAAGCCTCTGTGCAGAAACAATAAGTGTAACAGATATTTCAATGACAGAGAGGGTGGGATTATAGAATACAAAATATTACTGTCTGAGTGATTCTTACATGAAGCTTATCAGAACCACCGGGGGGTTATTCAAGCTTCACATACTCTCCCCTCTCAGCTCCCACCCTAAGATTTTGATACGTTCCCCAGAGTAAGTGTGCGTGTGTGTGTGTGGGGGGGGGGGTTTGGTGGGTGTTGTCCGTGGTTCTCAGTTTAAAATCCCTGCTGCAGACCTCTGCTGTAATTGACATGACGGTGCTACCTCCTCTCACTGACATGAATGTGCTACCTCTCTCCAATTTGTTACGATGGGAAGAGTTGGAGGATCATTGAATTGGACGTTCAACAACCAAATGAGATGATGGGGAGAAACCCAATGTTTTCTATAAAACCACTTATGTGCCCATTAAGCTATTGATTTGGTATGGTAGTACTGTCAGGTGGCTTTAACTCTTGTTCCCCAAAGGGGAGAAGGAGACAGAATACTTCTCTAAGGTCCCCTTCAGCTCTAAATTCCTATGGCACTAAGAAAATAAATTAACTTAAAATGGACTAAGAACAGCATCCAATATTTTTCCACCTCAGGATTAGGAAAAACAAACCAAGGGCGCCAATGCTCTCACTCCACCTAAGCCAGGGCTGGCGCAGACGGTGCCCGCTTCTCTGGCCCGATTCCCTGTCAGGCGGGGCAGCTCCCAGGAAGAGACCCTTTATGTTAGTGAAAGAGCCAGGAAGTAGCATTAAGAGAGTGTGGTATATGGATGAGTGTTTAATTTTTGCTCCCAAGCCTAAGTATTATAAAACCCAGTACTTTATTTTTCTTATCACTGTATAACACAAAAAACTAAAGAGGTCACTCCAATCAATTAAGTGCGCCTCCTTCAAATACATATGGCATACCTCATTTAACTATGCTTCACTTATTACGCTTCACTGATGTTCTGTTTTTCTACAAATTGAAGGCAAAACCCTCCACCCACATAAAGATTACGACTTGCTTTATGGTGATGCTCGCTTTATTGGGGTGGTCAAGAACCAAACCCCCAAGGTACCCTGTACGTGGCAAAGCTGCGCAAACACAGAGAACACCAGTCTCCACAAAAGATCGCAATAAAACTTACAACACTAAAATTCAAGCCAAAGTTTTACTTGATGTTTTAGGATTGCCATGGCTTTTTTTAAAAAAAGATTTTATTTATTTATTTTTAGAGAGAGGGGAAGGGAAAGAGAAAGAGAGGCAGACAAACGTCAACGTGTGGGTGCCTCTCGCACGCCCCCATCTGGGGACCTGGCCTGCAACCCAGGCAGGAGCCCTGACTGGGAATCGAATCAAAGGGTCGCAGGCCGGCACTCAATCCACTGAGCCACAGCAGCCAGAGCTGTGATGGCTTTTTCTGAGGTACTATCTTGGCTGTAATCCCAGTTATTTAATCAAACCCAGAACTGTAAGGTGGCTCCCCAAATCCCTGCCCACTGCAATCAGCCCTTTATAGTTTCTTCTCCTTGGAGGAGAGGCGGGGCTGTGAACAGGATGGATTTCATTCCTGTGACTGTTGTGTCATATGGCAAAAGGCATTTTGCTAGTGTAATGAAGGTCCTCAATCAGCTGACTTTAAGAAACAGAGATCGTCATTGGGAGAGGGCTGACTTCACTGATTGAGCCCTTAAAAGGCGTGTGCTCTTCCTGGCAAAATAAATCCAACACGTGAGAAGGTTTCAATAAGAGGAAGATTTTCCCTTGCTGGCTTTAAGTATGGAAGAGGCTGTGTGGCCAGGAATGGGGGCGACCTCTAGCCATCGAGAAAAGCCCTCAGCACACATCCAGCATAGACACAGGGACCTCAGTCCTGTGGCCACGAGGAGCTGAACTCGGCCACAGTCAGGTGAGCCTGGAACAGGACCCCAAACCCCACACGAGAATACAGCCTGACCAACGCAGAGATTTTAGAACCCAGCCGCACGATGACCAGAACTGTGACCTACAAATCTGTGAGCTAATAAACGGGTACTGTGGTAAGCTGCTACATTTGTGGTTATTTGTTACACAGCGCTAGAAAACTAATATAAGGATCTCGCTATGCCTTCATGTCGACATTATGAACATAGTTTATATCATGTGGACAAAGATGGAAGCAGCAACTCTGTTGTACTTGAACTGACCTTTTTAAACAAAATCCTAATAGCTTGCTTGGACAAAATGTAAAATCTTAAGCTTCTAAGTTTTTGTATCATTAATAATATAAATAAAGACATTAATAACAAATTTTATAACTATTACTTACATTTAGTATTTGATCGTTAACAAGGTGTTTGAATGGAAACTATATACCATGGTTAAAAAAATACTGGGTTTTGAAGACAGATCTACACGAAAATCCTGACCAAGACTCTGACTTTGAACAAGAACCCTAAATCTCTCTTCTGTTGAATGGTAAGACCAATATCTATCTCCTAGAGTTGCTGAGATCATATGTGGTATGTGCTCAAACAAATGTTAGGTTACTTTACTGCTCTTATTCATACTGTTACCACTTCATTGAAAGCAGGTATAATATTTTAGTCACCACTAAATTCAAATTCAAAGTGCCTAGTACAGTGCCTGGCCCATAGTAGATACTCAATAAATTTTTGTTGATGAGAGATAGAGAGAGAGAAAGGGAGAAGGAGGAGGAGAAAGAGGGGAAGGAGGAAGAGGAGGAAAGGAGGAGGAGGGGAGGAGAAGGAGAAGAGGAAGAAAAGGAGGAGGAGGAGGAAGGGGAAAGGGAAGGAAGAAGGGAGATTTGTTGTTCTACTTATTGATGCATCTGCTGGTTCATTCTTGTATGTGCACTGACTGGGGATCAAACCCGCAACCTTGGCGTATCAGGGAGGATGCTTTAACAAACTGAGCTACTAGGCCAGAACTCAATAATAAATCTTTTTAAATTAAGAGAGAGATTAATATATTTACATCTCAAACACTGCTGTAATGAAGAGGGTATCCTCATTTTACAGATAAAAACTGAGGGTCAGATAGATAGGTTGAATTTCTTACATAAGTTTTCTTAAGTTAGTCCAATGTCCCTTTCTTGGTACTATACATGGGTACCAGAGGCATATAAAACTATATCTCATTGATAATATTTCCACAGAGTCAGTCCTTGTGCTCCCCCAAAACGAACAAAGCACAGCCACCACTAATCCGCATTCTATAAAGTTGAATTCTCTATTCAGCAATTTCTAGTTCTCCTTTATGCCAATATTTGCAAGAAACACAACATAGTGAAAATGGATTCTATTGTTTAACCCCCAAAGTTCAAAGGATGGGTAAGTAAATTTATCACAAGAAATTTGCAAGAGCCCTGCTTCAATTAACCTTTTTGTGCAGAGGAGTTTCATTTTCTCTTCAGTCACAAATGGTACAAAACAGTGGCAACGCCAGATGCTGGCATGGATGTGGGGGAGCCAGGCCACTCATATGCTGCTGATGGGAATGTAAAATGGAATAATCACTCTGGAATACAGTTTGGCAGTGTCTTTAAAAACTAAGCCTACAGTTACGTACTACCCAGTAGTTGTATACCTGCACATTTTTTCAGAGAAACGAGGACTATGTCCACATAAAAACTCCTACATGATTGTCTATAGCAACTTCATTACGATAGGCAAAAGCAATGGGAAACAATGAAAATGTCCCATAGTAAGTGGACAGTTACACGAGCCGTGACATCCCCACACCACGGAACACGACTCGGTGCATGGGGCAGGGGGCGGTGAGGAGGCACAGTATCGAATCCATGATGCTGCAGCACGGATGGATCTCAAGGGCATCGTGCTGAGTGAAAAAAAGCCAATCTCAGAAAGTTATGAACATTTATAAAACATTTTTGAAATGACAAAAGTATAGACATGGAGAACAAATTGTGTTGGCCAGGTTAGGGACAGCAAGAGGAAGTGACTAACCAAAAAGGGGTTGCACAAGGGAGAGCTTTGCGTCAATGAAATATCCTGATTGTGGCGGTAATGACGTAAGTATACACATTGTATCTGTGTACACTTGCTGGCTGTGGCATTTAAATGCCGTTATATAAAATGCACACGTTGGGGGGAGCTAGGTAAAGAGCACACAGCACTGCTCTTCTACCTTTGAAACTTCCCGTGACTCTATCAATTATTTCAAAAAAATAAAAATGGGTATAAAGCCAAATGTCTGAGACCTCTGGTAGAATTTTTTTACATTCTCTACAACAAAACAATGCCTTCTCATTTTAATGGTCCCAAAAGTAAGCATAGTTCATATTTTTATAGAGTACTTTGAAAACAAAGATAAAACAATCACACATAAAATGATAAACTTTGTCTTTATCTCAGACATTGTTATTCCTTTCCCATCCATTTTCTGGCCTTTCAAGTCTCTTGCGTTTACCAATTTTCCTCTCAGTGACCTACACTATATTCCCAAATTGCCACTCCCCCATGTATTTATTTTTTCATTCCTACAAAACTGCACATTCTCTCAGAAAAGTTTCTACTAGATATTAAGTTAGATAATTCTAGTCTCTCACAGTGCATATGACTCAATGATTTGACCACTCCTGAAAAGTTTACTAAAAAAAAAAACCCTGTAGCTCAACTTAATATCGAAGTAATGAAATGTACAATGTAGGACAGATTTTTTAGCAGAAAAGCCTTCCAAAATCTGCTAGGCTGCTGTCAGCCAACTCCTGCCCATTCTCCCCTGCGCAGACATCCGTCTCGTAACACCCGTGCTTCAACAGCTCAGTGCTTTACTTCGCAACATGAACATCCCAGCAACACGACTAGCATTTGGAAAGTGCTTCGGTCGACAAAGGCCTTGCACCCTGATGCTCATGAGACTATAGAGTGCATAAAACAGCAATCTATCTTCATCCCCACTTTAGAGATGAGGAACCTTAGACTCAGTGAAGTAACTTCTCAAGTTCAATATAGTGAAGTTGCACAATATCGGATATAATCAGATTTCCTGATTCCTCATCTTAAGCAATGCCAAAATATTCCATCAAACAAAACACTCCATTCCCAATGTGGTAACTGACTAGAAATGATAGAAGAATAGAAGGCAAATAGTTGATCCAACTAAAGTGTCTGATCTCATCTAAAGCAGAGGTTATCAAAAAATGGTCTAATCCTGAGATCAGTGATATGTCCAGTCATTCTAAACACAGCTTTCAAAGTAGAAAGCCAGCATGCACCTATCTGTGGTTAAAGTAATCAGTTGGTACAGCAAGGAATAAAGAAAGCAGACTGTTTACTTCAGCGAACTTACCGCTTTATGCCACTCACCAAACCAAGTCTGTGAAGAATGGGCGGAATCATGGTGCTACACCCAAGGCTGAATTCAGATTAATTACATTGGATCCCTAGCTCTCCCACATCTCAGCAAAAAAACCCCCCAAAACAAACAAAAAAAAACCCCACACCGTAGCAAGGCTAAACACGGGAAACCTCACGGAAACATTATTAAAACCTGATTTTTAATCTCTTGATTCTCCTTCTAATCGATTCTTTCGCATTGGAACATGGCGGGGACTTGTCAACCTTTGAACAAAGTGTAGGTAATAAAAAATAGCTAAGTAATTGGAAGGAGCCTGGAAAATTAATCACATGAAAGAAAGTACTTTTGATAGCAGCAAACAGAAACGCAGAGTGGATGACCTCAGGAATACTCACCCCAAGAGAATAGTTCTCAGACCAGAAGTTTGAGAACCATACAATATACAAATACCAAACAGCAAAGGAGTTTTGTTATGAGAAGCAGATGAGCAAATAAGATAAAACTCATGATCTTAAAGCTGCTAAACATTCCATAAACATTTATTATTAATAGCCTACTTTTTGATTCATCGGAGTTCCCAGCCCCATTCTGCCCCATTTCTAATAGCATTAGGTTACTACAGGACAAATAAAAGAAAGGCAAGCTTTTATAGAATTCTTACCTTCACGATACTTCAGTTCTATGATGGTTTCACCTTCTCTGCTTAATTCTGTTACTTCACAAGTGTAGTTCCCTGGGACGGCATCCTTCTTGTTCATATGCAGAGAGGCAATGCCCTTCAGCAACGCCGGTTTTACAATGCTGGCACTCTCATAGCCTTTGTTGAGGGTGGACAAGTCTTTTTCTCCGTCATAGATGAAAATCCATGTTTTTCCAAATTTCCACTTTAAGTACATTTCTTTAAGGCTAACTGCCTCCACATTATTAACAAAGCATGGGATGACAACAGTTTCATTGCAAGTGGTGTATTCTACAGATCTGGTTAAATTAAATGTTAGCTGAGCTGAACCTAGAAAAGAAAAACAAATAGTTTCATTTTATTAGACAATTCTATACTATCTCTTAGGTATGCTACAAATCCTTAAGCTAAAAGAGCAATGCTTCAATTGTTCACTTAAGTAAGCAGTGCGCCTACAGAGAGGGGACAGGCAAGGTGAAAAAGAGAAACAAATTATTTTAATATTAACATGCACAGCTAGCAAACAAAACTGTAACTTTTCCTTATTCATTCTCAGTAGTACAAAGTACACATTACCACACATCTTGGGAGTAAATTCAGGAACCTGTGTTGGAACATGCAGTGTAGTATCTGGTTCTGGAGCTCTGGAGTAACCATTACTGCTTGCTCATGTATGTGGAAAAATATTGTCCTTACCATGGGAAATTTTTGAAGAGAAAAATCAACCCAAATATTATATTCAGTCTCAACTTCTATATACTTTCTCCAAATAGAACTTGCTAAACTGATATGAAGTTTGTCTCTATCTTTATGTAGCATTTCCAAGAAATGTGGCGAGATATTCTGTACTTTAATATAAAAAGTAAATCAGATAAATCACATCACGTCTTTCCACTAAGATGGAAAGTCTTAGAAAGCTAAGGAGGAAAAATATTCCATGTGGCTATTTCCCCATTGCAAAATACAGACAGCAGTAGATATTTTGTGTGCAAGTATTATAAGGGATTATATACAATTAAAAGGCATTTTCTCACCCCCACATTTCATTGAAACTGTAGAACAACAATTTCCAAATGTATTATTACAGGTATTTCTTCCTCTTAGAAACCATAAACCCCTCAAAATAAAGCTAAAAAACAAGTGGAAACCAAGAACAGGTACTGCTTATAAATAGGGTATATTCTATCGAACTCTTCTCAATAGGATAAACTATCCCCAGTTGTCATACAAAATGAGGATTAGGAAAGTAAATGCAATCACTCATCTTTCATCCAAAATGTGCAACACTGTGAAGAAATTGTGATTGTCTTCAACATTTTTCAGCCATTTACCAACACTTTTATCTAAGTAACTAGTTGGTTTTTCCCTCAAAGAACAAAGCACTAACAAATATAAATAAAATGTCAACTCTAACAGTTCATCCTTATGATTTTTTCCTTCTATGTAAATTGGGAATAAAAACCAGGGGCATAGGATGTTATTCTAGGCACACATTATTGAATAAATGTCCATTAAATTGAAAGCTAGGATGAATAGTGAAATACGAACTGGACCATGTTCAGAAAGCCTGAGTACAAATCCTGTCTGTCACTTTTCAGTATGGGACCTTAAGCAAATCACTTAACTTTTCTATGTCTTGGTTTACTCTCTGTAAGTAAGAAGATCAAAAATGAACACTGGACTACTTCGCAGAATTGTGGTGAGCATCAAAGGAGAAAAATACATGGGCAAGTGCCCTCCAAGCAATACCGCACTGTAAACATGCAGGGCGATACCATAAAAACTAGGTGCGACGGCATTTTTAGGAAATGAATGACCTACAGACCTCCTCTGACTGGCAGGTGCAAATTGTTACGCGAGTGTTCTGGGGATTTGCAGTCTGAACCAAGCTTGTGGGCATCAGCAGTCACTTCTTCCCCGTTCCCCACATTTCTAGTCATCCAAATATTAGGAGGCCCCAGGCAAAACCAATTGCATTTTTCAGAACCTTGGGGTTCTGAATTATTTCCCCTGAGAGGAAAGCTTTGAGAGGGAGGCTATAGCGTACAACAAGGAGAGAAAAAAAGCGGCCGGCTGTGATGCTGGAATTGGAAAAGAAAGAAAGTGTCAGAAAATATGAAGAACAATTTTGAAACCAACGAAAAGATTTTGGAGTGTCTGTTCAGTGGAGCTCTGGGCAGGTCTGACAGGTCCTTCGGGAGAATCTGACTGTACAGGGGCCCGTGCCTTTCACTGTGTTTGACTGAGGTATTTAACAACTTTTTTAAGTTGTAGCAAACGGATGGTAATGCAAATAATTCATGTTCGTAGAGATACAAATAAACATTGTTCTGCAATTGACTTCCACCTGGTGGAAGAGAGGATTTTTTTAAAATTACATTTTATTGCCCTAGGGATGTTGACCAATTTGCATATATTCACAAATTCATTTCAGCATTCCTGATTGCCTATAAATGTGTCTGTTCTTCCAATTTTCTTTAAAAACTAAGATGGTCTTACCATCTTGCTGGTTTGCTTATTAATACATGAAATAAAGTCTTTGACATGTGTTCATTTTATATTTGTTTGAGTCAAGATATTATTTCTAAAAATTATCCTTTAAGAAGAAAATGTTGTCCATAAAATTGATTGATGACTCCACCAAATGGAATAGTCAAAGAATTCTAAAGACTCCACATTTATTATAATCATTGCAAAGCAATTTGAAGTTAGGCCAAGGCCCTCCAAACCTTGTCATTCAATTCCCTGGTTATAAATAATCCAACAGGAAACTCACTCCGAGAATTGGCCCTTGGAAGTTGGAATGGAATCATAACCCAGTACTTGGCCTCTTGGAGCCACAATAAACGTGCTGTAAGAATGTCAAACACGTGTGATATCTTTTGTGAGAGATCATGTTAGAGGCACAGACCGAAACTTACAAAGACCTATGTGGATGTATAGTTCTATAATGATAATAAGAAGACAAAGGGTGTGAATTCAACAGGAAAAATGTATAACTTCTCTGCATTTCCCCCACGTATATCATCACAGCAAGAGTATGGATGCTCTATTTTGGATTGTAAATACATTACATTTTTTGCCTTATCAAAAAAATGAATAAATAAATAAATATTATCCTTTAATAAAAGAGATACAAGTAAAGGGCTCAGTTATCCTAGTGAACATTTTTTAGAAGGCTCTAGGTAGGTAAAAAGTGGTCACCAAACACTTCACAATTTCATAACTCATGCCCAGCGAATGAATTTTCTACAGAATACAGAAAGTGCTAATTACATTGCATTATTTGCTGTAATAAAAAAAATCTCCTGGCTGGTGTAGCTCAGTGGATTGAGCGCAGGCTGGGAACCAGAGGGTCCCGGTTTGATTCCCAGTCAGGGCACATGCCTGGGTTGCAGGCCAGGTCCCCAGTGAGGGCCAAGTGAGAGGCAATCATACATTGCTCTTTCTCCCTCCCTTCTCCTCTCTCTAAAAATAAATAAATAAAATCTTAAAAAAAAAGAAAAAATAATTTTAAAAAAATCTTATAGCTGAAGCAATTTGAAAAGAATTAAGGCTGTCAATAACATTCAAATAAAATTGACCTGGATAAACCAAAACTTGAATAAGGTTTGCACTAATAATAAATAAGGGTAGTCCAAAAACATCACTCTACCTGCTGTTAGCCACGACTTTATCTTCTAAAAACACTTATTAAAACATTGTTACATAGTAAAATTATGATCTGGGTTTTCTCTTTTGCCTACTGCCTACTGATGGAAGAGCAAAGTGAAGAAAAGATTTGAAATATAGAGAATAAAGGAATATTGATAATTAACATGAATGAGGAAATTCTGAATAATCAAGATATGCTTACAGCAGTCTAAATTATATAGAAAGATATAAATATGAGTGAGCATCGGTGATTCAGAGTTACCAAGGTATTTTTTTTAAATGGGAAGATTATTTTATATTAAGTGCCCAAATTATTGGACTTTTACAATTTCTGTTAATATAGATCACCAACCTAGACCATCTCTCATTCTGCAGTCCTGAAAACAGCCAATATGTATATATGGTAGACACAGCCCACAAGTCCAGCTCAGAAATGTAAAAACTGCGGCCAGCGTTTACTGAGAATACCTGATCTGAAACATTGTGACAGGATGTGTGGATACAAGGATGAAAAAAAAGTATGAATTATCTTTCAAAAGCTTACCATTCTCACTTGGGAGAATGATACGTACTTTTTATAACACAAGGTTATATAAGTGCCATCCTTCCTGTATGAACCCAGTGCTTTGGAAGGGCAGGAGAGTAGTCAGTCTTACAGGTTTCTAAGGAAATGTATGTTGCCACCAGGGGACCAACAGAAAACTGTTACAGTCCCTGCCCATTTGGGTGGTCTTCAATCTTTTAAAACATGTTCCATGTAAATTTTCTCTCCTTTGTAACAGCTCTTAAATCACTCTCCTGCTGCAAGAGCTTATCCTATGTTCTCCAAAGCAGCCCTCTCCTTATTTCTTAATTGAAATTGAGTCCTTCAGATGAGAAGCCAAAAGCTTCAAATACTCCCCAGCTATAAATTTACCTGCAACCCCAACAACCCACACCTGTCCCCCACCTACACTTCTCTTCAGAAATGAATCTCTTCACCTGAGATCTAGTTTCCATTTCTGCCTCCACACCCATCAATCTCCTCAAGGACTTTCCCTAGTTGATTTTCAGCCTCCCACATGCCCCTATTCCATTTACATAGTTTTTTTTTTAACATTTTTAAAAAATGCTTGAATATTCACCAACTTTTAAGAATCGCTCATTTTTGTCCTTCTCTTCCTTAGCATAGTAAAATAATAACCTAAAAGCATTTCTTCACTTCCATTTCATTTCTTAAATCTCTGCCACCTAGCTGCAACTTCTCCACTTCTACTGCACAACAGCTCTTGACAAAGTCACCAATAATTCCTTGTGAAAAATCAAATATGCATGGTTCACTTTCTATCTTAACTTCTCTACAGTTCTTGAGCCAGCGGGCAGCTCCTTTCTTGCTCTTGTCCCCTGGTCTCTATGACGTCTCTGAATTCCAAATTTCTTTCCACCGCTTAGTTTACCCATCCCAGCTTCCTTTCTTTATTGAAAACTATTCACTGATTCACAATAAATATTAGTGTTTCTAAAGGCTTCATATTCAGTATTGCCTTCCCCTCCACAGTATTCTCCCATACTTCATGGTTTTAACTACCTACACACATTTTTAAAATTTTTACAAATTTTTTTTTTTATTTTTAGAGAGCGAGGAAAGGAGAGAGAGAGTTGAGAGAGAGAGAGGCATCGATGTGAGAGAAAACCATCGGCTTGCGCCCCATCCTAGGATCAAACCTGCAACCTAGGCATGCACCCTGACTGGGAATCGAACCAACCTGCTGGTGTACCAGATGACACTCCAACCAACTGATTCACACTAGCCAAGGCAGTTACCTACATATTTTTTTATTTAACCAGGTCCTACCTTTCTCCTTAAGACCTGGAAAAGCCAACTATCCGCTGTGCACTTCTACTTGAACACACTACCTTTAATTCAAAGTCAACATGCCCAAAAATCAATTCACCTTCTCCCTACCTTTCTTCCAAATCCTCACCTCCCTAATGTATATTCTATTATCTACTTGTCAATCAGACCTAGACCTAAGAATTATACTGGATTTTTTCCTCTTTTTTAGCCCTGGAGAATTTTTGTTAGACTTGGCCTATTTAATAGTTCCTAAATCCAATGTCTGTTTTATGAATGAATTAGACATTCATCACTGCCATTTACATGGCTCCCTGACTCCAATCTCAACATTTCCCCATCCCAAGCGCCACGTATTTTTCTGCAATTCCCAAAAATAAATGTTCTAAATGCTAATGTGTACTCTTTTGCTTAATATACCTTAACAATGCCCTTCCCTTTTCTCAGGCTAAATTCTAAGTGTATTAACATTTAATACAAACTAGGTCCTCCAAGGTCCTATCTAGCCCTACCTCCGATCCTTCCTCACTTCCAAACTAAAGTCCAATCACAATGACCTTCTCAAAATCCTGTAAATATGCATAAGTACTTTCATGCCCATGCCTTTGCACACGTTTCCCCAGCCCAAAAAGGCCCATACTCTTCACTGGGTATATAGGTAAGAGCACACATTTTGCAGTCAGACCTTGTCTCAAGATTTAGTCCTTCCCAGATATATAACCTTTGGAAAATTATTTAACCTCTGCACCTCAGTTTCCTCATCTACATAGTGTGAATAGTGATAGTACATACCTCACAGAGATTTTGTTAAGACTTAATGAGATAAGGAACATGAAGTTCCCATCACAATGTCTTTCACATACATAGCAAATGCTCAATACATGGCAGCTAGAGTTGACTAACTTTGGCTCTTCCTGCTAAAGGACAGTTGAGATGTTTAACCCTGTTCCCCTTCTCTACCACCACTCAACTGTGCTCATCCTCTACTTATCGCTCCCATTGTCCCCTACCCAAGTGTTGTCACTACCCTTATTACTGAATCTTGTACTAATGCTAGACTCAACTGGTCTCCCCATTAGGCTCAAGAGATAGAAAAGCAAGGACAATGTCTTCATTTGGTATCCTATGGATTTAACCCACGGTCCAGCAAACAGAGCTCAAGATATTCTTCATGAATGTAAAAAAAAAATAATAATAAAGTATGAATCCCAAGAAAGGAAATATCAAAACCTCATATCAGGGAGGATTCATTTTGCTTCCATATTTCAAGAGAATCCTCCACTTCTTCTTACTTCTAGAACCTGATTATGGAATCATGAAGCTCTATATTTCAATAGAAAATCTCAACTAAGTCAGCTGCAGGTGAGATGGAAGAGTTCCTAAAAATCACATGAGTGTGCCGAAGGATGATCTTCCCAGAGGGTGATGTTAAACTGGGTCTTGAAGGATGAGTAGGAGTGTTATGGAGGAGGATGGGCTTTCTAGGCAAAGTAGTAACATGTACAGAGGAAGGAAGAGAATGAATAACTGGAAAAAGATTATTCAGGTGATCTCTAGAAAAAGGGACTGGAAAAGATGGTTAAGAAATACTGAAAGGCTTCCTTGAATATAATTTTGAGGAGTATGGACTTGATAAAATAAGCAATAGCAAACCACTCAGATTTACTTACATCTAAAAGAATAATAAAGCAATATGAAGGGTGAATTATGGGCAGGAAGGGAGACAAGAATGGGAAGCCCACTAAGAGATCATTGCAATAGCCCAGGTAAATGACAACTTGAGAGAAGGCCAAACATTGTAGTAAAAAACAGAGAAATAAAATCAACATAAATCAGATGTGGGAAGTAAGGGGAAAGAAGAGGAAAGAGTTAAAGTTGTTAACCAAAATAGTATGTGTAACCAGTTAGATTGTGGGTTACTGTAGAGAGAAAAGATTTAGGAGATTTAGGGGAAAATATTCTTTTACTATTTAATAGGCCGAGTATTAAAGTCCCTGTGGTACAATGAAATGGAGCTGTCCGGCAGATCCCAGGATATATGGATCTAGGTTTAAGGAGAAAGGTTGGAGCTACAAAGTCTTGGGAATCACCAAGAACATAGCTGATAATTGAAATCATGAGCATAAACAAGATTGCCCAGAAAGTCTTTGCAAAGCAATAGAGCAGGTACCAGAGAATGAAATGTTGGGGAATACCAATGTTTATGGAGCAAACAGTTAAAAAGTAATAAACTAAGGAAGCGTGAAGTAGCGGGAGAAGCAGGTGAGGCAGCAAAGAACTCCAGCGCAGACATTAAGGGAAGGTCTCCATAGGGACAAACCAGATGTTAAATGGGATAAGTACGAACAGCCTCTAGATTAAAAATTACATTAGCTTCTTTATCTGCAGCAATGTCAATAAACTAGTGAGATCAGAAGTCAGATTGCATTTGGGAAGTTAATGGGAGGGGAGAAAGAAGAGGCAACTATCCTCCCCATAAACATGGGAGTCTAAGAGAGCGGAGAGAGAAGGCGATAATGGTAGGAGTGTGTAGGCAGGGACAAGGGCAAGGTTTGTTTTGGTTCTTCTTGTTTGTTTTTAATACAGGATAAAACCTGAGCATGTCTGCAAGCTAAGGTGAAAGATCTGATGGAAAGGAAGGATCTAAGATACAAGACTGATGAATTAAACTGGTTAGGTCTCCAAAATGGTGGAAGTGGAAGAGCTATAGACAGATGACCTTTTCCTTGAAAGAGTGAATAGGTATACTTCTGAAACTGGGTAAAAAAGGAGAAAGAGACATAGGTTGCCTAGGATAAGTTTAGAAATGATGGGGGGGAAGTTGAGAGAGCCTATACCACACATCATTATTTTTTTTTGCAGCAGAGTAGGAAGTTAATTATCTGCTTGGAATGGATGTTTAGGAATAGGGTAGGAAGCCCCAGCAGTCGCTAAGGTAAATGAA
Source organism: Micronycteris hirsuta (assembly GCA_004026765.1). NCBI lineage: Eukaryota > Metazoa > Chordata > Mammalia > Chiroptera > Phyllostomidae > Micronycteris > Micronycteris hirsuta. The sequence continues at coordinate 117,253 of PVJI01002791.1, read as the reverse complement.
GCAAAGCTCGTGAGTAAAGATACCTGCTAGAAATTAATTCTTTTTGCCATCAGACCTTGACTATGGTATGAAAACTAGGGCCTCAAACCAAATTGGGCTAGAATTATGGTCAAAAAGGAGGATTTAGTCAGACTTCTCCTCAATAGAGAACAAATAAGGTCTGGAATAAAGCGGGGCATGCACAAAGTGTTTAGTTCTGGCTCAAAGTAAGCCCTCACTAGATTTTGGAGTAGCCTTACAAGAATTGAAGTGGTTGACCCAGAATAACAGGCGGAAGAGCAGTTTAAAGTCAGCAACATACAGAATTAAGGCCTCAGCAAGAACTTAAAACATATTAAGTACCACTGAAGGATAAAAACAAAAAATCCCTCCCATCTATAAACTACATTTTATGTTACTAAGGGGTACAGGATCTGAAAGTTGTCTCTGTGTCCAAGAGGGCCTTGTTAAGTGCTTGGAGCATAGCAAGGGCTCATACTTGGCTTGACGCAGAAAAAAAAAAAGCAATTCTGATAGACCCTGCACTTGCCAAATTCCCTGCCTTGTCTTTCAATCCGTAAGTGTGACATGTATTCCAACATGCACAACTATTCTCAAACCCTGGGGCTGACCAGATTCTGAGTCCTATACAACTGCTCTGTGGATATGGGATGAAACAGAGAAGGTTTCTCTCCACACAGCCACAAAGAGAGAAAATCCAGGTTCTATTGTTTTATGTCTAGGTTTGTCAGAATCAAATTTCCTGGGTGCTCCATATTTTTTACTTCAGTATTACAATGAGCTCAGCAACACTGATCCTCCACTATTATTCTTGTTCTTTTATCATAGAGAAAACATCTGCACTAGTACAAGTCAAAGCAGCTTTATGACAACCCAAGAGTGCATTATATTAGGCAGAGACATAAAATATAAAAATGTAGAGTTTTTTTTTTTTATTTTGAATAAAAAGCTATGACAGTAAAAACCTAAAAGACGGGGAAATGGCTTTATGAAAATTGTGTCACAAAAATAACATTAATGTATTAAAAGGAACGCCTGTACTGGCAATAGCTGGATTGACATGAAAGAATACAGACTTAGTTTTAATAATATAAGTGATAAGTTTGGATTTAGAATATTTATCAATTTTGGGAAAAACACCTATTCTCATCTTTAGAATCTGGCCTTTTAGAAATCTCCACTAACAACTCAGAGGCAAAGATAAAACATCTGCCAAAATAGCAATGACAGCGTGAGCCATACCTGATGGCAGACACCGAGTGTGGCGCTCTGACACACTGCCTGCAGACTGCTGGGGCGGCCCCATCCACAACTACTTTAAATAGGCGCTTACTTCCTTAAAATGGCAACTTCTGTTTAAAAAGTAATGTATTTTTTGAGGAGAAAACATTTTCTTTTAAGCAAGCCAAATGACTACTAGACTTAGACAATAAACATGTTTTTTAATCATGTGTACCCTTGATTTCAAAAACTCACTTTGAAAAATGATTCAACCACTGACAGTTTACATACTGTCATTATTTGAGTAAGGTTTTATTTACTGGCTTGTGAACACCACTGGAAATGTTGATGTGCTTTTAAACAAAGTGCAATTGGACATATGGGATGGGGGGTTGGAAAGGAGCATAATAATTCATTCTGCGTCTTGTAAGCCAATACAGGGGCTTGCAGTCTGCCCGTAATTAGATTGAATGGGCATTTTAGATAACTTATTTTACTACACAGATGAACTGATACTGTAGAGCCTACCAGGAAATGCCTTTTGATTACCAGTCATCTACAAGAAATTGAAAGCAAAACCAAAGATTGAGTACAAACGAATGTACAAATCCATGGACTTTCTTACTCATTCTAGATTCTAAATTCAGTCTCTCAAATACCTTGGTTTATAACTACTTGTGTTCTGAGACTGTTAGCATCTATTCAAACATATCCTTTTAAAATTAAATATTAAACGCACACACAAAAATCCACTGTATTTTATGGCAAATACTATCACTTCCTTGTTTATATTCAACACTTAACAGAACTCAAATGCATAATGCCTCTATTTTGTTTTTTTTTCAAGTTATTGACTACAATAAAATGCCATAAATTCTCAATTCTATCATTCTATAGGGACTTGAGCACACTAATATTAGTTGTGAATAATTGTTAATTATACATAACCTTAACTATTACTAAAGGAGGCCTAACAGAATCCCCAAAAGTACCATTCTACCAGTTTTCTAATTTACTTGAAAATAGGATCCCCTGGTATTAAAGCAGTACATGATTTATAGTTTTTATTCTTCAAACTAGCTTTTGACGCCTACAGTATGAATTAGTGATACTTTATCACAAATTTAAAATCTGGTTCAACATGCTTTCTGATCAGAAGACAGGTTTCTGAAAGCAGTATTATTTTAGCTATTTTTATAGTAATAGCAACAAATCATTGATGATAATGACAGAAAACACTATTTTATCTAATGTCAACCCTTTAGAAAATAGATACAATGATTATTAAGTTCCAACATCCTAGGATATTCAGAGAGAGAGAAAAGTGGTAAGCAGGGTCTTGAGAGCATCTTGAAAGTAGCTGAAGTCACAATCCTTTCTGAATGGAACAGTGAAGCTAATAATCCATTTAAGTTCTAATTGATTTGGTATTCTAGAATTAAATATAACAATTGAATGTAACTGTTACTCAAACTCAATTTGAATCTTACAAAAAGTTCACAAAAGGCGCTGCCTAAAGAAGCCACAAAAAACCTCCTATTCCTTCCTCAGTGTTTACGAAGCAGACTTTTTTTTTTTTCTCCTTAAATAGATTCCAAAAGCTTGGGGTCCAAAACGCTTTCGGTGTGGAATTAACACCAAATCTCACTTAGCTGCAAATACGTTTTGACTAGGGGCTATTGTCTTCCTATGTCAAACGAAATCTATACTACCGTTAAACGTTTCCCCAAATAGAGCGGGGAAACTTGAATGTGCAATTTGGACTATATTAAAGTGGTTGGTGTAAGTGGGGGTAGCTAGAGTTTCCAGGAAGCCTATTTCTAGGGTTTAATATATATTTTTTAAAGCGGCTAGAAGATTCTTCTGATTAAATGGTGGGTTGGAAATAAAACTTAATTGTATCCGTTATGTCCCCTTGACTTCTGTGCTGAAGCGAGAAGGCAAATAGGAAGAAAACAAAACAAATGAACAAACAAAAACCCGTCTTGCAGACTTCGCCAAAATGCGCACTTCCATCGCAAGAGGCCCGGGCTCTCCCACTCTCCCTCCTTCATCCCCACGCATCGAAGCACTGAGGAGGGAAGAGGGGTGCGAAAGAGGGGGGACCGCAACAGCTGCCACCCACTCGCCTCCTATCGCGCCCTTTCTCTCTACAGTTAATTTGCGCTGGAGGTGCACGGTTTGGAGTCTTCCTCCGTGTGTGCGTCTGGAGGCGGAGAACGCGGGAAGGAGATGTCACCCATGGGAAGATGAGGAGGGAAAGAGGAAGGAAGGGGGCGCCTCATTACCCGCGGGGCCCTCCCACGTTCGTATCGGGGCGTGCAGGGCCCGCGCATCCAGCACCCCGGCCACCCTCTCCAGGGCACCGCGGAATCAGCCGGGGCACAACCCACACGCCCGCGGGGGCGCCGCGGAGGCGACGAGGCGCGATCCGCAGAGCCAGGATCTAGGGGCCACTCACCGCAGCAAGCCGAGCTCAGCAGCAGCAGCACCACCAGGGGCCACATCTCCGCGCCCGCTGCTGCTGCCGCCGCCGCCGCCGCTGCCGCCGCTGCCGCCGCCGCCCGCGTCTGGAGCAACCACTGCCGTCACAGTCAGGACCCTGTGCCGCCGCCTGTCGTTAGCAGAACCCACCGCCCAGGATGCCGGGCCGCGCGCACGCGAGCTCCCGCGTCTGCGCGCACCCGAGCTCCCGCTCTGCACAGCCGCTCGCCAGCCCGCGCGAGCCGCGCACGCGCACTCGCCCTCGCCCCGGCCCCGCCGCAGCGCCTGCTGACGCGAGTCGTCCTCATTCGTGGAGTCGAGTCTACGCTGTCCCTCGGCTCGCCGAGACCGGGAAGTGGCAGAGGCCGGGCTTCCCAGGCACGCCCCACCGCGCCCTCCACCACCCCGCGCCCGGGCCGCGTCGCCGCTTGCCACCGGAGGCTGGGCCAGTGTTCCTGCGCTCGCGGGGGGCCGGACTGCGCCCGCCGCTCTCCGCGGTCCCCTTCCTGCTTCGCCGCCGCCCTGGGCCCCACTGTCCTCCCCCCACTCTCCGCTCTTGCTGGGAAAATGGATTCAAAATGTGGCTCCAAGCCATAACATGAACAGGGTCTTCGAATATCTCATTGAATTACACAGGCCGCACCATTCAAACGGAAGCGAAAGCCCTTTTAAAACTACCTGTAAATTTATCCTAAATAATGAACTCTTTTCACAGAGTCAGACTCTGGTGACTACCCTAAGGGGCTGCTCTCCTGGCAGCTCCTCTGCTTGTTTTTCTCGTACCTGCTGGAAAAGAAAGCGACTTCCCACCACAACATCCCACTTTTCCAAATCCTCTACCGATGGCATCTCAGCCATCGCACCCCACTCCCAAGTAATAAAATCCAGGAAACAAAATTTCCTCTCTCTGACACTCGGTAGCAGTGCATTATATACTATGTCAATTTGTGTAATGGTTTTCTTGTGTAAACCTCTTTCGCACAGCATTATCAATTCTTTAAAACCAGAGAGAGTGTTTTAAGTATTCCCTCCTCTAAGACTTCCCATTCAACTAGGCAAACAGAAGGTGTTTAATAAATGTGTTGATGTGACTGGAGGCAAGCAGTGCTCCAGTGAAATTTGATTGTTTTTTAATGATTAAAAAAAGAAAGGGAAACATATTTCATAAAACAATGGGTAATAATTATGGTGGTCAGGATTTGAATGGCAGCTTTGACACCCTGAGGCTACCCAAGGGACTGATGGATTCTCCTCCCACTGCCGCGTGTGCGGATACAAAAGAATCACCCACCAGACTTGGAGCATTCTGGACGTGGTGTATCACAGAGCAGCTGGTTGGCTAAATAAGGCTGTCAGCTGTCTCTGAGACTAACTGACCCCCCCAAAGCTGAAGGGTGAGTGGGGAGGGACTGTCCCCAACCTTTGGAGGTAGAGTTGGAGTGGTACTCTGTTTTGTACCAGGAGCTGCAGAGGCCCTATACTGAATGCAGCTTTGTGCGGAAGGGAGTAATCTCTAGTCAGGCCAGGAGAGCCCACCTGCGTGAGCAGCTCCGATCCGGGGAATCTAGCTGGGGTGCGTTTTAACAGTGGGGCAAGCGCAGGCCTATTCTAGGGACAGAATCCAAAGCAAGCTGCCTAGTTTTATGGTCTCTTCTCTGAGACAACCTTGTGCTCCTTTCTCCAGTATCTAAGTACCTTGCATTTGTGTCTCTTTTAACACTTCCAAGCATTTTTGTTTGGATTTTGAGCTCATCTTTACCTAAGGAGTTTCTTTGGTGGAAGGTGAGAGAGTAATCAATGCATATGAGAATGTTTTGAACAGAGGTAATACACATTCGATTTATTACCCAAATTGATCTTCATAACAGCCTTGGAATGGGTGTTATGGTCTCCATCTTAGTGCTGAGGAAACAGAGGGAAAGAGGGGTAACGAGTACGTTGCCCCTGATTATACGTGATACTTTTCTGTCTCTGTCTCTTTTGGTTATGTCTATCTTTCTGTCCTCTTCCCTACTTTTTCTTCTCACCCTATAACATCTGATTATCTCTTCCATTGTGCTGTGTTTATGCTGCTAATAAGATGTATCTCTATATTTCTTTGCACGTATCTGTCTCCTCTCCTATCATGTTAGCTAGGAGAAAATGAAAATTTCCCTGGGTATATTTGTATTTCCAGGGTCTGTCACAGTGTGTGGTCGATACCTAGAAGCTCTGTGTGTGTTGACTCAACCAGGAAAATCAGTGTGATATGTAGGATACAGAAACACGTTAGCCAAGGTGTGCATTTCAGCTTCAGCTATGTACCATGGTTAACCTTGAACAAGCCACTTAACCCTTCTGAGCCCTATTCTCCTCATTTCTAGAGCTAGATGATAAAAATAATAGAAATTAACTCTTTAAATTGCCTTGAGAATTTAAAATGAACATTTTTACAGCTACACAGAGTAGTGCCTGGTGCACAGTAAGCACACAATCAATATTAGCTCTTGTTATTACAATCTTCTTATAGTGAGAACCAGCCTTCTAGAAGGACAGCAAACATTATTATCCAAAGGATCACCAATTGCTGGTCTGAAACACTGAAGAGGCACCGTGAGTTGGCAAAGCGTCTGCAATTTTGATTCAAGTTTGAGGTGCAAGTCTGTGCCCAGTGGGTAGTCCTTAATCCGCATGCTCTTCCGTACACATTGTTGGTGATTGAACACTGAGAGACCCACATCTCTGATGCCTGGCTCAGGGCCCAGCGTCCTAGGGTACTATTTCAACTGGAGCCACTTATTAAAGTGTAGTTGCCCCAGTCATCAAATGAAGCAGTGTAGCAATGGGTGTCTGTGCTCAACAGGCAAGGACTGGGCTTAGATGGTCAGGCAGATGGAAGATACTGAAATGCAGTTAGAGGGATGAATTTGGCTTAGGGAAACAGAAGGACGTCTCCAGCAGCAGGAAATGATCTTCTTCCTAGCCTGTGCTTCAATTAGGGGAAAATATTAGAAACAGAAACTGCCTCCAAGCAGGAGGGTGGCAAGACTGAGGGTTTCAGGTAGGGGACAGCCTACCAGAGAGATGGCAGTGTGATCCGGTGTGAATTTCCATCCGGATGTCGCTGTGCCCAGGCTTTTGTTGGCCTAAGTCGGGAGAAGCATAGCACTTCTTATTCCTCTTGCTGCTGTGACTAGAGGCTGCTCAGGTAGGGGGCCCACACTCATGGCAGCTAGGAAGCACTAGAGAAAGCCAGCTCCTCGGTTAGTTGTAAAATCACAGCAGGTGTATTTTTTTTTTTTTTTTTTTTGAGACTACATCGTATCTGGGGGCCTGGGAAGGCCTCTTTGTACCTTGCCGAACTCTCCTCTTTGAGGACAGATAACATACATGTAGTGGGCACACATTATGCACCAAGACTTTACCACACTAGTATATTTATTGACTGATGCCGCCAGAACAAATTACCACAAATTTAGGGGCTTTAAACAGTACCCATTTATTATCTCACAATTCTGTAGAAGTCCACTGGTTTCCCTGCTTCTGGTCTCCCAAGGCCAAAATCAAGGCGTTGTCTGGGATGCTTTTCCTTCTGAATGCTCTCGGGGAGAATCATTTTCAGGTACATTTAGGCAGTTCGAGGAACTCACTGTCTGTGGGATGAGGTCCCCATTTCCTTTCTGGCTGCCACCTCGGTGGGGGTTAGCATCTACAGGCCTGCTTCGGGTAACATTAAAGCCTTCTCCTGCTGTCCTGCCTCCGCTGCCTCCCCTTCCTCTTCCACATTTCCATGGCTGCTCTTCTGCCTCCCCTTCCACTTTTAAGTACTGAAGCGATTAGATTGGGTCCCTCGAGGAATCCAGGATAATCTGCCCATTTTAAGGTCTGTAAACTTAATCACACCCACAAGTCTCTTTTGCCAGGTAAAGTAACATATTCAAAGATTCCCAGGGATTAGGGCTTTGGGAGACATTATTCTCTTTGTATTTATCTCCCTGGATCTTTCAACAGCTCAGTAAGGGAAGCGTTGTTATTTCCATGGTGCATATGAAGAAACTGAGGACCAGAGAGGTTCATATCACAGGTAATAATGGTGGGGCTGGGGTGTGTCCTGCTGCCGAGCTTGGGCTCCTTCCTCTGCGAGTGAAGGAAAGGTGGAAGCAAAGCAACTGTGTGATTGTCACTCTCACTGCAGTACCCACTCTTGCTTCACTAGTGTGGCTTCACAGCTCAGTGAGGTCGTCCCCACCAACTTTCCCTCTCTCCTCCTAATTGCACGGTATGTGTATCCACTGAGTCTCGGCCGAAAACAGATGGCATGCTCAAATGAAGATACTGAGAAGAGATTAATAAAGGCGCTGTTTACAAGGGTATGGGCAGGGTTAAGGGAGAGTGACAAGGAAAGACGTGTTGTTAGCTAACAACAGCTGTCGTCCCCTGGTCTCTAGTTCTGGAGGTGCAAGGAGAAGAACGGCTATGAGAACCCCGAGAGAAAGGAGAAACTGAAGGAGGGCTTCCTGGCAGGAGCTGTGACCTTCGGAAGAGGAACAGCCAATACCGGCCTGGTGGAGAGGAAAGTGTCCAAGTAAATACCCTGACTTTACTCTCCTCTCACGTTCTGAACTTCTGCTTTGGGCAAATAGCAACCAGAAGCTAGGCGGAAGGGAGTCTGTTTATGCAGCCGCAGGCTCAGAGTTTGGAAGGGGAGAAAGTGGATCTCAGGGAAGCTGCTCAGCGCAGCAGGGTTGCTGCCCCCACGCCCGTGAATTTGGGTAGGATAGTGAGCCTTGCTTTGAGCTCCATATTAGTTTCTGGGGTTGCCCTAAGAAATTACCATAAACAAGGGGGCTTAAAACAAGAGAAACTTATTTTCTCATACTTCTGGAGACTAGACATCTGAAAGTAAGATGTCAACAGAGCCATATTCCAGCTCCTGGGAGATCTCTGCGGTCCTTGGAGTGCCTCGGTCTGAGCTGCAGCGCTCCAGCCTCTGACTCCATTTTCCCACGGCCTTCTTCTCAGTTTCTATGTCCTCTCTTTTTCTTATAAGGACACAGGTCATCGGATTCAGGGCCCACCCTAAATCGCATATAATATCATCTCCATATCCTTAACTAAATGCATCTGCAAAGACCCCATTTGCAACTAAGGTCACATTCAGAGATTCTGCACATGGACATGAATTTTGGGAGGATACTGTTCAACCCACAATAGCCAGTGAGTGTGTTACTTCTGGGCAGAAGCATCAAGACCTGACATGCAATTTGCCACTCTCTCTTTCCCTCACCCATGGCAATCAGCAGGGCTCTCACGGGGGTGCTCCCTCAGCCAGGGTTCTAGGGTGACAATAAGGCAAAGCAGAGCCCCAGTTGACCTACAAAGGAAGTACAACAAGCATAGAAACAAATGTGTCATGTCTCTTGACAGACAGCACTGACAGCCTTCAATAACGACAGTCCCGCCCTTCAGAGATATTCCCAGCAGCTAAGGCAGCTACCCACTTCCTTCCTGACCTGTGAAAACGCCCTTGAATACGGCGTTAACCAAAACCAGTTTGCGGCCTCACTGGTCCTTATAGTCGCAACTCTGTTGGCAAAATATTTCACTACACTCTATTTCCTCCTTGGGGCTAAGGTATAGAAAGAAATAGATTTTAAAAACAGCCTTTTGTATTTTTAGAGGGGCAAGTTTTCTAGGGGTAAAAAAAAGAATAAAGGCAAGAGCGCATGGGTGATCTTTGAAATTAACTACAGAGTAGCTGACTGCACGTCAGGCTATCTCATTTCCAGTTTCAGAAGAATCCACACCCCCCCCCCCCACCCCACCCCCTGCAGCAGCCAGCACCCCCTGCTGAGAAACCATTGCTCTCTGCCAGCACCAGGGCCCTCTCAGTGTGCTCTTTGCTGTCCTGCTACGGCCACTTGTGCAAAAGAGCTTGAGACATTGTGCCCCATGACGGTGGTTTATTGATGCTGCGTGAGTTCTCTGGGTGCGCCGGCCAGTCTACTTTCCTCTAAGACTCGCTGGGTTGCTATGGGTGTGGGCCAGCAGACTCAAACTATCATCACATGGACTTTAAAAGTGAAGTGGGTAAACTAGGATCCAACTGCCAGACAAGAGAGACGTGCATATTTGGAATCATGAAAAAGGTTGCCCAATTCCTTGTCCCTTTAACTTCACTTATCTGCCTGTCTTGATTGGCAGCCTGGGCTCGAAGAACCCCACAGGCCAGTGGCTGCAACTTCCACACTCTGTTCCCCAAACCCAGGCTCCACGAACCACAACGGTAAGAGGAATGGAAAAAATTCCACAGAGACTGGGCTGAGTGGGTGGTTCTCGGAGTGTGGTACTTGGATCTGCAGCATCAGCAGCACCCGAAACTTATTAGAAATACAAATTCCTGGCCTTATGTCAAATCTCTTAAACCAGAAACTCTGGGCTGGGGCCTGGCAAGCTGTGGTTTAGAGAGTCTTCTGGGTAACTCTGGCGCACACTGAGTTTGAGAGCCACTGGCTTAGGGCCAAGTGGCCTGTCAAGGAAGTCATCCATCTTGGTGCAAATATCATCAGCAATTCTGCCCCCTTTGCTTTGGTGGAAAGGGTCCACCTGGAATACAGTGGAGAATCCCTGGGGAGCCTGTCTCCTGGGGCTCTGGGTATTTTCTATCAGCTGTGATCACAAGTGCTCGTCGCGAGGTGGTGGTGCCCAAGTGACAGAATCCTGCCGGCTCCAAGGGAAGTCTCTCATGCAGAGCAGGAATTCGGTAACATCTGCTGTGAAGGGGGAATATCCTGCTTTTGTTCTGATGGAAACGTATGTGCACTTCCAAGGGGCTTGGGAATCTCTTTAGTCCTATATTTGGTGAGTTTAGAAGTGGTTTAAGAAACTGGTTTCACTGTGGTTTACAAACTACCTTTTTTGTGTGTCCATAAAGGTACTAACTATATGATATCTGTGCTAATCTCTTGTGAGTTTCCACTTACAAAGTGCCATTTTGATGAAATGTACCATTCTTTTTTATGGGTACCTAATTGCATCTCTTTGCCTAGAGAATGAAGTAAACAAACCGAAGATTCCCTGGAGGGAGGACTGATCAATACCCATTTCACCAGATGACAAATTCAGACGCCCCTCCATGGCAATACGTGAAGTAGGAGAAAAACAATTTATTTATACTCGATCATAATTCAAAAGAAAATGATTCATTTATTTACGACAGCCATATGGGCTAGACCACCTGGAGCTGGTTCTGGGAAATTAAGGTAAAGGTCTCATCTTAACTTCTCTGTCCTTAAATGGCAAGCGGCATCCTCTTCCATGAGCATGAGCGCTTCTGCCTCTGGAGATGTAAGGACAGCTCCTGATAAACAAATCAGTCAAATTGGCTATAGGATATATTCTTCTTCTTCTTCAGGCGATTCTCCTCATTTCGTCTGCCAGTACTGGGTTGCCTTAAAAAGTCTACTGTGTTTCTTGCACAGCACAAAATCTTATAAACCAGAATTTTTTTGTGTCCTTTTTTGGAAAAAAAGTTACACTTCTCAATCTTTTCTTCCTCTGAACCCTCACTGTGTTTTGCAGCATGGTGGATATGGCCCCAGAAGGCCAATGGAACGTGCTTGTGGCTATTTGTGCTACAATAGTCACCCCTCTTTCCCTCTCTTGCCTCTTTGGCGGCGGAGTCCTATTCCTATCTAGCTTCCTTTTCCTCCCTAAGAAGTGTCTCTGCTGGTGGGCTTGTAAACTAGATGAAAAGCTATCAAAGCACAAAGGGAAGGAATCAATAGCAATATATGTAAGTGTGTACATGTATCGTAAGTGACAGGCTCATTTACATGCAAGTTAGGATGTTCTCAGTGCCTCTACCTGACACCCTGTGTATCTGTGTGCTTGGACACTCTGATGGAAATATACCTGGCTGGACTCACCCTGTGGAGGCGAAGTGGACAGCTGCCGATGAGCTGTGATTTGATTTTGCTGCAGGGACCTCTCCATGGCTACTCCAACTGGCCCAGGCTTGTTGCCTGCTGGGAATTCTCACATCACGGGCCTCTTTGGATTCAGGTACTGAAAGTTGTTTAAATGCAAATTATTTTCTAGGAGGTAGAGACATTATTATTCATTAATATTTGGACTTTAATGAGTTTATCAGCTTAGAAGGGATAGGCCAGGGTCTTTTGGTAATAGAAGCCAGAAAGATATGTGTTAATGAATGGTGGGAAAAAAGAGTGATATCTGGACTGCCACTGAAACTATAGCCATAGACTCAAAGAACAGCACAAGGATGCACGTTACCTGGTAAGAAATAGGATGGGAAATGGGGAATAAAGCACCTCCCCAAATCCATAGGTCATTTGTACCTGGAGCTCCCGGAGGTTCTTCCCTAAGTGGGAGTATTTGTAGAAACTCTTGCTGAGTCACTGATATAGTTCACATTTGCTGCAGCATCACTGCTTTAAAAAATGTATTTATTTATTTAAAAGGTTGCTGAACATGAAGTCCATGGCTAGGCGCAGACAAAACTCCTGCCCTCATGGGACTTGGCATTTTAGAGGGTGATGTGGACTCCGACCAGCGGTGTCCATGGTGTTATGGATGCGCCAAACAAATTCACATGGACTGCAGAAGTCCTGTGGAGAAAAAGGGAATGGCATGGCTGCTCTCTGAGTGAGAGAGGGTCACAACCCCTGCCTGGACAGGCTTTTATTGCTTTTCTGGGAGCATCACCTCAAGGAAGGTCTTCATTCATCATTGTCAGGCAGTAAGGATCAAACAATAGATAACATTCAAAGAACTATGAGGGCCTATTCTGAGTCAGAGTCAGTTACCTAAAAGGCCATAAAACTCTGGGAAACAAACTCATTTTATGCTTGGACCCTTATCAGAAAATTGAGGGCATTCTTAGAAAAGCAGGTTTCACAGGATTTTATGTGTTCTTTCTTAATCACCCTAGGGAACTGCCCGTTCCTGCCAAGAGCTTCCCCGCCCTCCGGCATCGTTTCAGACTTAAGTCAGGCAGGGAAAGTAAGGCAGCCAAGAGATTAGGAGACTTCTTGCAGACAGAATGAGGATTCAGGCTATGTCAAAGCCAAGGGGCAAGGGTCCATCACCCCCTTTTTCTACAGACCCCCAAGTCCTTCCCTTCATGACCATGCCTGTCTTAGGTTGTCCCTCCCTTAAGGAAACTTACCCATCATTGGCTAACCAGTCATCCACCTGGGGCCAAGCAGGGTGAAGTAAAAGGGGTCAGAGATGGCGCCCCTGCCAGGAAGATAAGCTTTGTCTCCTTAGTGGCTTATGGTCCCAAGGTCTCTTACTCAGCCTTAGCCACGGGGGGTTACAGCTTCTGAAACCAGGCAGGGTGGTTCCCAACAAGAGGGGAGGTGGGAAGAGACAACGGGCACAACAAACGAGGGAAATGTGGTACATTTATTAAATGGTGATAGAAGGCATGGAGAAAAATAAAGCAATGTGGGGAGATGGGGACGGAGGGCCATTTTAAATAAGGGGGTCAGAGAAGGTCACTAGATAGTGACATTTCAGTAAAGAGTGAATGAAGAGTGAGCAAGTTAGGCAGACGTTAATGTGGAGACAATTTGCAGCAGAGGGAACAATGAACACAGGGTCCCATAGCAGGAGCACGCCTAGCATGTCCAAGGAAGAGAATGGGTGGGTGGAAGTAGAGGTCACCTGGGCTGGAGGGAGTGGACAGTGTGACCAGGTGAGCATGAACACTACGGGGGAGAATGGTAGGGGCTGAGGTCAGAAGATCATGGGGGTGGTCCAGTTCCTGCAGAACCTTATAAAAATTTAGCTTCTACACTGAGGGAGAGGGTTTTGAGAAGGGCATGATATTATTCACCTTGCAATTTAATAGTCTACTGAAGGGGTTAGCTAGAGATGGTAAGTATTTTTTGCAGGTCATGAGGTGTCTGTTGCAAGTCCTTGATGCTGTTGTTGTAGCATAATGTAAACTAATGAGTACGGCTGTGTTGCAATAAAGCTTTATTTACAAAACCAGGTGGCAGAGCAGATTGGCCCATGCTGATCCTTGGGCTGTTATAATCCAGAGGAGAGATGAAGGTGGCTAGGATCAGGGTGGTAGCTGTGGAGGCAGCAAGACAGGGTCAGATACCGGCTATCTGCTGAAGATAAAGCCTGCCAGGTTTTCGGTCAGACTGGATGTGCGTTGTGAGAGAAACCAAGGAGGACTCCAAGGTTTTTATCCTGAGCAACTGGAGAAATGGAGTCACTGTTAACGGAAGCGGCAAAAAACTGAGAGGCGAGGTTTGATGGGAAAGAGAAGAAGGGGTATCAGGACTTGATCTGGGACATGAAAATTTAAGATGCCTTCAGGATAAAGGAATTGGATTCAATGATCCCTACCTCCCCTTCTAGCTCCAACATTCTGTGTCCCCGAGACTGAGAGAATAAGCATGTGCCTTGCTGGCGTCTGCTGTGATCGTGTTCTTTGGGGAGACCTTCCACACCGAATTACTTCATCTTTCCCAAATGCACTTGGTAATTATGCTGGCTAGAGATCAGTTGCTGCAAGGAAGAAACACTGAAAGGAAGGCAACTGCCAGCTGAAACTAGCAGGGGGACTTGGAAGAGGCGCTTAAATGCTGTGTGTGCCCAAGGAGGCTTTGAGGGCTGGAGGCAAATTCCCGTGCATCCTTGTTCCCTGGGGCTTATTCATAATGGAGGGTTGTCAGCGGACCAGGCTAAGCACATTCAACGTTCCACTTGTTTTCCAAGAAAGAGCAAAACATCTTCAACTCCACCTCCACTCCGCTCTTAGCATGGCCACACTTCAAACCGCAGAGATACCCTAGAGCCCTGTGTTCATCCTGATGGCCCCTGGGGACCCACAGGACACAGATAGGATCTTTGTCATCAGCTTCTCCAGGCGATTTCCTCCTCTTTTCTCTCATCTCTCCTCACTGGGAGATACATCTTCTCTCTGCCCAAATTCTTCCACCCAAGAAGGGGCTCTGTGCCAGTGGGGTTGTTTGCTGTGTGGAGAGCTGGCAAACCACTTTGGGAGTGAGCTGATAGGAATATATTTAAAATGTGAGCATTTATCAGAAGCAGCAGATGGAGGCAACAGAGTGGAGCTCCCAGAACCGAGGGCAGGGAGTGTTTCATTCAAGTGTAAAGTGCGCACCATCTAGACTCAGCTGGCACCAGCTCCTGAAACCAGTGAAGGGAAGGAGGAAAACAAAAAAGGCCACCTTTATGCTAGGTTTGGGAGGTCACAGCATTCTCTGACTGAGAGTCCTCGGTGCCTCAAAGACTGCCTTCACTCTGGGGTACGAAGGAAACCCTTCCACCTTCCCTTTCCTTCACAGTTTGACTTCCCTGAAACTCAGTAAGTTTAATAAAAATTCTGCAGCTCAGAACAAATGGAAATACAGACCATTTCATTGATGAGGCATGCATTAATTCACTTGACAAATATTTGTTATATGCCTCATACGTGCCAGGAGCCATGGAATGCTCTGGGACAGAGAAGAATCAGGCATATACATGTTGCAATTCTGAAATATTAGAACTGTCAAAAGTATGTTTGTTTTAATTTCTTACCACCATCCCACCCCTAAAAGTACAAAGACCTTCAAGATCTATTCTATTTACTATTTGAAGTAAAAATAAAAGTGTATTTTTTAGCAGTAAATTTCTTCAAAGTGCAAGTACCAAACTCAACATGTTAGAGGGGGAAAAAACAATGACATTATTACAAATTGCCCATCTAACCAGAGCACCATGGGAATGCCATTCTGTTTAGAAGGCCAGTTTTATCAGCTGACCTAAGGTCCATAGAAGGGCACCAAGTCATGCAGCCAAAGGCAAATGGTTCACCATCCATACCCTATGAACTTTGGGAAAACGCTTGCCTTCTGGGTTTTTTCATCTTCTTTTTTTTTTAGAGAGTTTTTTTTTTTAAAGTGCTATCAATAAGTAAACCACGTATTTCTTCATATTGTCTTTATGTGAGAGTCCCAACACGTGATCCTTTACTCTATTATGTGTAGAAGATGTGATTCCAACGCTCTTGTTCAGAATTAATCGTGCCTTCCCTTGGTGCCACCCAGGAGGTGTAACATCAGATTTAAGTGTACCAGGTTATGTTCTTTGCTCTTTCTCATGATGCACTGTGAATTCCCTAAGGAATATGCAGCACAGTGCCCAACACAACTGGCACTGAACGCATCAGATGTCTTTATCCCATGCAGAAATACATGCAGTTATAAAGAATTAAAAAAAAAAGGTTACTAACCATTGTCCATATGTATCAAGTTATCTTCAGTGTAGATATACTAGAAAACATTCAATTGTTATGGATGACTATATCCCTAATCTACAAGCTCTCGGAGTTCTTTTATTTATTAATTATTATCATTTTTAAGTCATTTATTCAACAACCTTTGTTGAAGATTACTCAGTTTCAGACTGTGCAGTTCCCTGGGAAGTAGGAAGTGGTGAAGAGACAGTCTCCCCCTGCAAACTGCCCTCCCCCGCTAGTAGGACTGGGCCAGAACTAGGTTCAGGGAACCAAGAGAACACCATGGGAGGAAAGATACGGGGAAGCACTGGGGATGGAGAGAGTGGCTTTGTAAATTGAGGCTTGAAGGAATCGTTGAGTGGATCAGGCCAACCAGCAGTCCTCAGCAGGAGAGGTATTGCCCCTTCTGGGAGTTTGGAAATCTTAGGGGGTATTACTGGTGGTCACTGATGGAAAGGCAGCTCCGGCATTTACTGGATGGAGGCCAGAGATGCTGCATGTGCTGCCATGCATGATTCAGGCCTCTGTAACAGAGAACCCTCTGCATCCAACATGGCATTGAGTGTGCCCTTCCGGACATTTATGTAGGTTAAATTCTGCTTATTAGAATGTTCTCAGCCCCAAGCCCATCTCCCATCATGTATAAACACAAAGCATGCTTCTCACAGTTTTAATAAAACCTTCATTTTGCAAGACTAGGACTCCTTTATGAGCCAGAGGAAGATTGTGTTTTGCTCTCTCTGGAATTTTGCCAAGAGTCATTCAACATCTTGAAAAGTCATATCATTGACTGCCTTATTGCTCATGGTATTTGTGTCACCAGTGCACCTGAGTCCACCTTCATTCATATATGTCGGTCCCCAGTGAGTCTGGGTAAACATTTCATTACTTTGTTAAGTCTTTGAGAGCAGTTCTCTCCAAGCATTCACATGTAGAAATACGTATTTTATTTCATATTACTTTTTTGATTATAGTTGAAATATTATATAGGATTTTTAAAATTATGAGTATAGATATGTTATCCAGGATATTTATTTCAAGATAGTAAAGGGCAGGTTACATTTTTAATACATAAAAGGGGTAGCATTGAAGGCTGAGAACCAGTAAGATGGGCAAAATAGGTAGAAAGAGCATTCTAGGAAATACAGCAGGTCCTGGAATAACATTGTTTCATCCTGACATTGATGAGAGGCAATACGACTTCATTCTTGTTTATATCAATCGGTCTATGGTAAAATTGGTTTTGTAAGACATGATTTTGCTTAAAGTCTTAGAACCTATCAGTGATGTTGAGTGAGGTCTCACTGTACTCTAAACTTTTAATGTGTGCAGGAATCACCTATGGGTTTTGTGAAAATGTGGATTTTGGTTTAGTAGGTCTGAGGTGAAGCCTGACAGCCTAATTTTCTAAGGCTCCCAGGTGATGCTGAAGTTACTTGTCCATGGACCACACTTTGAATAGCAAAGATCTAGACAAAGAATTGCATAATGAAGATACAGAGGCCTGGAAGAGCTTTTCTGGAAAACAACTAGTCACTTGGTCTAATCAGAACACACAGTGCAAGGTGTTGTGTGGTAAGAGATGAAATTAGAGAAGGAGTCAGAGCAGGCAGGACCTTGTACACCCTGGACTCCACTTTGTAGGCAGCAGAGACCCTGAAAGGATTTTAGTAGAGTCATATGAAGTTGGATCTCTGACAATGTGTGGGATGGCTCTGCTGGACATGGGGAGTTCAGCAAGAAGGCTTTTATAACAGTATTGCTTAAACATAAAAATAATGAAGACCTGAATTGAGGAAGCCACAGTAGAAGTAGAAGGAAGGAGACAAGTTTGTTGGTTTGGAGTTAGATTTACAGGGACTTAGTAATTGATTGAGTGTGAGTGTGGTAGACAGGGGGATCAAGGATGACTTGCAGTTCCTGGTAAGAGCACAGGGTGAACGGTGATACCACTGACTGGCACAGTGAGCAGAGAAGTAGATGCAAGTTTGGGGCCAAGGTTCGGGAAAATAGGCTTTTGGATCAATAAACTCAAAGCACAGAAAGATGTCCAATTCGACTGTGATGTAAGGACTTTTATTAAAAGTGTATTGTGTTGTGGAGAAAAGGGAATGCTTGTACACTGTTTATGGGAATGTAAATTTGTGTGGTCACTGTGGGAAACAGTTTGGAAGTTCCTCAAAATCTTAAAATTACAAGAGCATATGATCCAGCAGTTTCACGCCTGGGTATGTTCACAAAGAAATAAAGATCAAGATCTCAAAGAGATATCTGCACTTCCATGTTCATTTCAGCATTATTCCCATTAGCCAAGACATGGAAGCAATTTGTATGGTTCCTGACATATGGATGGATAAAGAAAATGTGGTATATATGAGCAATAAATGTATTGCAGCCTTAAAAAAGAAAGAAATCCTGCCATTTTCAACAACATGGATGAACCTGGAGAACATTATGCTAAATAAAATATGGCAGACAAAGAAGGACAAATAATACACAGTACCAGTTATATGAGGAATCTGAATTAGTCAATATTGTGAAGCAGAGAGTGGAATGGTGGTGGCTGGGGCTGGGGGAAGAGGTATTAGTCAAAGCGTACAAAGTTTGGTTATACAAATAAGTCCCATAGATCTGTTGTATAGCACAGTGCTTGTAGTTAACATTACTGCATTGTATACTTAAAAATTTGCTAAGAGGGTAGATCTTATTTTAACAGTTCTTATTACAGAAACAGTAATAAATAAGAGGGCAGAAGGAAACTTTTGAAGATGATATTTATGGCATAGATTGTGGTGATTGTTTCATGGATGTATACTTATCTCTAAACTCATCAAGTGGTATACATTAATTATGTAAACTTTTTTGCATACCAATCATACCTCAATAGAGATTTTTTTAGTATATTTTATTGATTATGCTACTACAGTTGTCCCATTTTTTTCTCCCCCTTATCTCCCTCCACCCTGTACCCCTCTTCCCTCTAGCATTCCTCACCCCTTAGTTCATGTCCATGGGTTGTACATACAAGTTCTTTGGCTTCTCCATTTCCCATACTATTCTTAACCTCCCCCTGTCTATTTTCTACCTACCATTTATGCTTCTTATTCCTTGTACCTTTTCTCCCATTCTCCCTCCTCTGAAAACCCTCCATGTGATCTCCATTTCTGTGATTCCATTCCTGTTTTGTTGTTTTCTTAATTTGTTTTTGTTTTTTAGGTTCAGTTGTTGATAGTTGTAAGTTTGTTGTCATTTTACTGTTCACAGTTTTGGTCTTCTTTTTCTTAGATAAGTCCCTTTAACATTTCATATAATAATGGCTTGGTGATGATGAACTCCTTGAACTTGACCTTATCTGGGAAACACTTTATCTGCCCTTCTGTTCTAAATGGTAGCTTTGTTGGGTAGAGTATTCTTGGATGTAGGTCCTTGCTTTTCATGACTTGGAATACTTCCTTCCAACCCCTTCTTGCTTGCAAGATTTCTTTTGAGAAATCAGCTGATAGTCTTATGGGAACTCCTTTGCAGGTAACTGTCTCCTTTTCTTTGGCTGCTTTTAATCTTTGCTGCTCTCCTTATCTTTAATCTTGGGTAATTTAATTATGATGTGTCTTTGGATCCAACTTCTTTGGGGCTTTCTGAGCTTCCTGGACTTTTATGTCTATTTCCTTAGTCAGAGTGGGGAAGTTTTCTTTAATTACTTTTTCACATAAGTTTTCAATTTCTTGCCCTTCCTCTTCTCCTTCTGGCATCCCTATGATTTGGATGGTGGAATGTTTAAAGTTGTCTGAGAGGTTCCTGCCTCTCCTCATTTTTTTGAATTCTTGTTTCTTCACTGTGTTTTGGTTGAATGTCTATTTCTTCCTTCTGTTCAAAATAGCTGATTTGAGTCCTGACTTCCTTCCTGTCACTGTGGGTTCCCTATATATTTTTCTTTATTTCACTTTGCATAGCCTTCACTTTTTACTCTATTTTGTGACCATACTCAACCATTTCTGTGAGTATCTTGATTACCAGTGTTTCGAACTCTGCATCTTATAGGTTGGCTATTTCCCTATTACTTAGTTCTTTTTCTGTAGTTTTGATCTTTTCTTACATTTGGGCCATGTTTCTTCGTCTTGGCACACTGTTACATTGTAAGGGGCCTGTTACATTGTAAGGGAAAGAACTTCAGGTATTCACCAGGGTGGGACAACCCACATCACTATGTTGTGGCACTGTATGTGGGGAATGGGTCAGAGAGGGAACAATGCTGCTTGCTCAGCTTTCTCCCACTTTTAGTCACCTACCCTGCTATCCACAAGCTAACTGTCTCCTTCTGGTGCTGATTCCCAGGTGGGTAGGCTTGTGTATGTTCTAGGATCCTCTAACAGATTCTCCTGTGAGACTGGCAGTTTTCCTGCCACTGCAACTCCCACAGGTTTTTACAGCCAGAGGTTTTGAAACTTTCTTTTCACAGTACTGGAAAAATGGGTACGTGGTCTGTATTGCTCCCCAGTTGTTCCTCCTGGTTTATCTGCACACAAATGTGGGACCACTTGGTCTGCCAGCAGCAACCCTGCCACAAGGCCTCTCTGCCCTTGTTCCTTGTCTTCACCCCTCCTACCAGTCTGGATGAATGTTTCTTCTTTAACTCCTTGATTGTCAGACTTCCATACAGTTTGATCTGGGGGCAGTTCTAGTTGTTTTTTGTTTTTAAGTTGGTTGTTAGCCTCCTTTTGGTTGTGCAAGGAAGCGAAGCATATCTACCTATGCTTCTATCTTGGCTGGAAGTTCTCCTAAAGTGATTTTTAAAAAATGTGTATTGCATTTCACTCTACCAGGCATCATTCAAACAGGCATGTTCCCTCGCCATACTCCAGTGGATTTCTGAGACTACAGAGCAAGAACATGTGCCGTCCCTATAAGCTCCACGGTTATCCAGGCTAGGTGATATACTAACATATTTAATTTATTATAGAAAGTTGATTGATTTTTATAATCACTTGGATGTCAGTTGTCAGTAGAAGATACAGGTACAATGAAGTTGCTGCTTTCCAGGGTCTTCTCTCTCTGTCTCTCTCTCTCTCTCTCTCTCACACACACACACACACAACCAGAGATCTGTCTTTGCTCCACTTCCCCATGTTGGCATAGCAGATGTTGGCATGGCAGTGAGCTTGAGGTGGTCCCGTGAGGTCATGAGCCTGGAGTCCCAGTCCTGTATTTAATTGTGTTAAACTCCATGAATACAATGAACAGCTAGTCTTCATTGAGTGCTAAGGGCCAATCCTTGTCTATAATATGAAACTGCTTTATCTCCTTCAATTTTCACAATAACTCTAAGAAGAAATTTTATAAATGAGAAAACTGAAGCCTATAGGTCAGGTAATTTGCTTAAGGTCACACAGAGAGAAGAAATGATACATCTAGCCTTGACCTCATTTCTCTTCTCACTCATGCTACAATTCATTTCCTCCCAGTCATACTGAAATAATAGCTGTCCTGGTAACACCTCGTGATGCTTCACACCTCTGCTCCTACTGAATGCTTCTGCCTGGGATCCTCTTCTCTGATATTCAGTTGTCAAGTCCTACTTAATATTCTGTCAAAATTCTACCCAGGGACCTCCTGACTTGATGACCTATATACATTTCTCATCTTGCACGTACCACACTTCTCTGTAACTGTGTCCTTCCCTCTCTCCAGGCTGTGGGCCCCTGAAGAGCAGGGCCGTATTTTAGAGCTCTTTGCTCAATGTGTTGGGTACAGATTACTGTGCAATAAAAGTTTTTGATTGTTGTGTACAGTCACTTGTGTGTTCTCAGGAAATTTCACTGGATATAATAGTGCCTAGGAAGTATAAACCAGTCTCTAAAGGAAGTACACACTAGCAATGAGGAAAAAAGTTTAGAAAATCATAAGTTTTAAAACATATTATTTATAGATAAAAATGTTTAATCTATAAATTAAATCCATGGTGAAGTAAATTTTACCATGGACTTTTTCTTCTTCTATAATCCCTCACCATTAATATTAGGCTTAATTACTTAATTTTAGCTTACTAGGAGTCAATATGTAATTTTAAAATATAATTGTTATTAGAGCTTTGCTAAATAATAACATTTAATAACTACCATGACATCTCAGCACATAAAAACACTTAATTTTTAACGTAATTGTTAAATAAAACATAATGGAAACAATTACACGCAACTCTACTCTTCGACCAGTTTTGAGTTCTAATTCTCACCCTGTTTTTCTGTATTGCTCATGTCTGCAGCTTTCTCTTTTTTCCTATCATTTCTTTATTGAGGTTTAAGTGAAAGAAGATGTATCACAGTGAAGTGGGGGAAATTAACAGACTTAATAAAAACAAACAAAATATACTTACTTTTAATATACAGGAAGATATTAAAATGTCTACAAGCATGTTTAAGTTTGAACATTTAATTCCATTTTTCTGTAGCATGTATTTAATTTTGCTATGGATTATCAAGTATTTAAACCATCTAGAATGCTGTCCGTTACACCCACCCACATTTATAGTACCCTAAAACCACTGTGTTTGTTAGAATCTTCAGGAAATAGTCACTCCGATAACCTCAAATAATGTAAATTTATTATAAGATCATGTTTCTCAAATGCAGTCCATACCTTAGAGAATTAGATGAGTTATCAGCCAGGAGGTATGGGAAGCAATTAGAAAAAAAAAGTGGCATATCTCCCTAAGCTGTTCAATTTAATCAAAGGATTAAACACTAATTTTTATATAAAATTTAGTACAGATCTTTTAACAAGGAAAATGCAAATGTATCATGAAATTTTAAAGATAAAAACATGAGACTGCAAAGAAATTGAACTTGTGACAAGCTGCCTGGGCCAAGTCCCAGACTACATGCTTGTGTCTTAGCTTCAGTTAAGTGGAAAAGTCAGAGAAGTGTTGTATGGGACTCACATAGAAATGAAGACAGTAAATAGCACAAGCCACACAACAGTGATTGTTAGAGATTGGAATATTAAGTTAGCTAAAAACATCCAAGGTGGCTCTGAAAAAGTGAATTATCTTGACATCACCCCAGCAGCTGAATATTTCATTCTGCGCCCTTCAGGTAACACCGACAAGGGTCTGTTTGCCGGCTCCAACCGTACGTACTGCCACCAGCCAAACCCTCCCCACTCCTTTTCTACCCTTCATTTTCTACTTTATTATAGTTTTTACTGTTAATAATTTCAGTATATCCAGTGGTCTTCCATAGTCTCTACAGCCCACTTTCTTTCTGGGTGTCTTTTGCTTCTGTTCCATCTTTCAAATGCCTAAGCCAATTTGTGAGTTAAATGCAAAACTCTCCCAAGGAGGGAGTATGATTCCTTCAATTAATCGCCGTTATCTCTGTTTCGACATGGGCTTTGTGCCACGCTGCCTTCCAGGGCACCGGCCAGCCTGTGTTGCTTGCCATCGAGTTCAGTTCCCGCGACTGGTGCGGTTGACCGTGTCAGGAGAGTAACACAGTTTAGGGATTAAAATTGTGTCATTTAAGGATTGATTCACACAGGCTTCTGCAGAAAAAAATGTCATGGCTTTCTGACTCTTTCCTGTTCCAAAGGAGTCCTCCTAAAAGATGCCAGGAATGAGTTTTTTGGAAGGATTAAAAATAGGGGATGAAAAATTTCCTTGAAAGTGAAATTCTGGGTAAACTTATATAAAAATTTAAAGAAGGGATCTTTGTTTGAAGGCACCACCTATGTAATGAAGGTATCCTTTCTTATTTGTTTTTCTTTCCCTTAAGAAAAAAAAAAGTTTTGTATTTCAGTTACAGAGGGTTGAGTTAAACATACTCCTTCGTTCCTAGCCCACTGTCACTATTGGTCCATGCAAGGCCTCCCTTGATTGACTTATTGATTAATTGGCTTCCTCTCCTCAATATCTCTGATGTATATTTTAATCTACAGCTGGAACTCACTCTAAAGGGAATAGCCTGTAGCATAGATAGAACCCTCTAATTCTTATATAATTCTTACATTAACCCCAAAATAACTGTCCTATGACTTTGCCCCAATGTTCTCAGGTATTTCTTGTGGAACCATACAGAAAAAACTTAATTCCTTTCTCAACTCCATAGCCTTTCAATCCCATTAAGTCAGCTATTATAACATGTGAACCTTCACTTTTCTATGTAAAACATTGTCTGTTCCTCAATTAATTCTTCATATGATGTGGACTTAAGACACTTTACTACCTAGTCACCCTCCCTTGGACACACTCTAGTTTGACAATGTCTTTTTTAAAAAATAGTAACTTAAGTATTTAAAAATAGATGTGCTCTGTCAGTGCAAAATATGATGGGTGTAACCTCACCCCTCCCTTCCTTAATTTCAATTTCTATTAATTCATCATAAAAGTTGTATTAGTTTTTTAGAAATAATACCACATTTTTGACTCTCAGTGAACTTTAAATCTTTTTTAAGTGAGCTGCTGTCAGTTCAGAGCTTTCCTACCTTATATTTAAGTAGTTGACTCTTTGAACTTAGATGCAGAGCTTACCATTTAACCCTATTAAGTTGTGTATTGTTAATTTTATTCTATCCTCTCCTTTGTCAAGGTCTTTTTCAAGTTTGATTATTTAATATGGTTTATCAGCTTTTACTTCAACTTTTAGTCCTCTACAAATTAGGCAAAATTTATATTGAAATTCACCTAATTCACTGATTAATACGCTTACAATTTCAGGACAGAGAAGAGAGAACTTGAGTGTAAAAAAGAATTATCTGGGACGTTTGTCAAACATAAGTTTCATTTCCAGAAATTTTGATTAAGTGTGGCATGGGACTCCAGGAATGTGTGTTTCTAAGAAGCACATGTGATTCTGATGCTTTTGGTCCCGGGTGACACGCTAAATTTCCTTTAAGTATAAGTTGACAGTATGTGTTCATTAATTCTAACAGGGCGATTGCCTAGCACAGGGCTGGACACGTAATTCATACTGAATGGATGTGTGAAAGGATAAAGAAATGAAGGGCACAAAGGAAAGCTCGGCTAATAACCCAGTTTATGTTTTTCCATTTTAATGACACAGCCAATATGACAGACTTTTTCAAATACTTTGTAGCAAGTAAATTATATTGTGTCTTTGATGTTCCCTACCGGGAAATGCGTATTCTGCGTGACCTATTCTTCACGAGCATATGTTGTGTCCTAGTGATCACTGCTTTCCTTTTTAAGTGCTCCCAGATTGTGTGTTTAATCCTCTGTCTAGAATTTCATTGAGAATTAAAGGAGGTTTTCTATTAAAAGCCAGTGATCCGTCTACTAATGCCTGTGTGATTTATAAGAAATTAGATCACAATGTAAGTGTCTGACTTATTTGATTCCCATCAGGCCGTGTTGATATCTTTTCAGTTTTAACATGTTTGCAGATGAATAAGATCCCAAGTGCTGGATAATTCAACCTGGAGAAATTTCCTACTTTTCTTCTGTATTTATATTTTTGAAAACTTTCAAAATCCACAGAAAGACTCAAGGAATAATGCAATGTTTTTAACCTGTTCAACAACTGTTAGCATTCTGCTTCATTTATTTCTGCGTCTTGCTACCGGCAGGTAGCCGTTCCCCCTGAACCAAGTGGTCACCGTGTTCCTTTGGTCTCTTTTGGTCTAGAGCAATTCCTTTTCCCTGCTTTCTGCCTTCCAAGTTGAGCATCTGAATTTTCTGACGGCTCTTGTTTTTGTCTGTTTGTTTAGTGTTTTTATTTTTTGCTTTTGAATCACAAAGTTTTACATATTCAAAACATAAAATAAAATTAAAGAGAACCAAAATATACCAAACTTTAAAATGTATTCTTAAAGGGAGATTGGGGCACAACATCATGGTGTTCACCATGAATTTTAAGGAATCAGATAGGAAATAGAGGAGAAAGGGACAGAGGCTGTGTGGGATCATCATGGAACACTGTGAAATCTAAGGAAGGTTCAACAAGGCCATCGGGAACTTTTCCAGACAAAATCAGCTATCAGATCAGTCTCTAAGCCTCCAGTAAAGGACCTGCCTAACTATTCCTGCAAGCAAAACACAGCAATGGATTTCAGATCCCAGCCCCTAGGACTACTAGAGGAGTCCAGAGAGGTGACTAATGAGCTGCCACACCAGGGTCATTTCCCCTTCTCTGTTGGATCTTCATCTGATTGATTGCAGGAGCATCAAGGCCAAGTGCCTTCTCCTCCCATTCAGGGCAGATCTGGAGGGGCCCCTCTGAGGCTCTGTCAAGATTTCATCACAAGTCACCCTCTCCCTCTGCTCAGTTCTGCTTCCTCCCTTCAGCTACACCTGGTGCTGATGCTCAGTGCTCCCTAACACACGGCCCATGTGCCCATCTCCAAGCACTGCGCTCTTATTATCCATGAACAGGTGTAATCGCCACAGCGCTATAAGGTAGGTGCTATTAGCATCCCCATTTTACATGTGAGCAACCTGAGGTGCAGAGAGTGGCTAAGTGACTGCCCAAAGGTACTCACACAGCTGGGACATGTCAAGGCTGATGCAGACACAGGCATCTCACAATCCCTGCCTCCCCGATCTGCCACACACGGCTCTCCTCTGTGACACAGATTGCTCTTAGCACACCCTGTATCCTAGTTCTATCATATTTGTTGTATCTTCCAGATACTTCCCTAAACAAAGATGTAGAAAAACTCCTTGGAGATTGAGCATGGGAGGGAATTTGTCGTGATTGTGTAAGAAAGACAGGTAAAAGCAGTTGTAACCTGAATCTCTGTTCTTCCACTGGGCTTTCGCCTCAGCCAGGGAGTTCAATTCACCCTCTAAGCTGATTCGCCAGAGCTCAGTTTTCTTCTGGTGACATGATACACCTGCCACTCCCACTCTTGCGAAAGGAAAGAACGTGCAGAGCACACACTCACACACACAAACAAAAGGACAGGTAAATGAGCTTCTCTTCCTAAGACAAGAGGTAGTTCTTGTTCCTGACCTATTTGCGTACACATGCAGAGCTTGTATAATGTAGTTTAACCAGCCTATTTAGCATTTGTGCATTCTGCTCTGCTTTCAACAAGCTCTTTGAGATGTGACTTACTTAACAACTGTCTTCATAAATTTGCAAGGTCAAAATAGCCACTTCTGTAGGGAGACTGCAGGAACTATCAAGACTACAGGTGCAATTTACAGTTGGGAGATCGTTCCTCTCCTACAAGTTTTTCAGGCCAAACGGTAGGAGGACCAACTGTCCTGGTTTTTACTGGGGTTGAGGGGGTTCCAGAATGTGATACTTTTGTTGCTTAAATGGGGAAGGTCCAGGCAACCTGGGTGAGTTAACCACCCTGTAATGGACATTTTATGACCCAGCACATTTATCTTGCAGGAAGCACCTGCTCCTCTAGTGTGGACACTTTCCACTAGCTCAAAAATATTTATATTTTATTATTAAATCATAACGTAGAGACAATGAAAGGAAATAAAGAAGAAACTGAAAACCACATGTGAACTCATAATGCAGAGATCTCTTTTGATGCTTTCCATGAGCTTTTCTCTGTGTGTGTACATATATTTTACAACTAAAATTGTGCAGTGCAAACACTTCTGTGTCCTGATTTTCACTTAGCGTGAGCATTCTCCCATTTCAATACATTCTTTTCGAAAACACCATTGCTAATGGTTGCATAATTTTCATTAAGGATGCTTTACTTAACCATTCTCTTGTTGTTCACCATTTAGGCTAATTTTCGCTGTTAATGATAATGTTGCAGTGAACATCTTTGGGTTTCTAATTATTTCTTTTGGAAAGGTTTCCGGGGTGTTATTGGGTGAACAGTTATGGGATTAGTTAAAGCTACTGAATCCTCTCTCCAAAATGCTTCTGGAAGACGTTGTACGTCAGCAACGTTTATGCCTGCCCCAGTGAACTCCTGCTCGTACTCAGTGTTTTTTCAATCTTCACCAATGTTATCGGTTTAAAAAAGGGTATAGGTTTTAAAAATATCCTAAATAAGCTGCATTTCTTTGTGTACTTATGAAGTGGAAACCTCTTTCATTGCTTTCTCATTTGACCTTTCCTATAAATTTTGCTCATATATTTTTCCAGATTTTATACCCAGTCTTAACATCTTCTCAATTTGTTTGAACTCTTTACAAACTCTAATAACTTTTTAAGGTCATACTTCGTTTCAAATACTTTTTTCTTCAAATACTTTTCATGATCTATTGTTGGAGAGATGTTTAAAAAATACTGACCCTTAAAAATCTTAGATGTTTATGATTTTTAAGCAGCACGTTAAACTCTGCACACACATGCATACACAGTCCTTGGGGGAGGCCTACACTTCCCTTTAAGACCTTTTCTTTCACTCTTAGCTCATCAGACTTAAAATTATTCTGTAATATTTGAAAAGAATATGGGTAACATCTATGTCATTTTGGAAAAAAATGATAAAACAAAATCACCACCCAACCCAAGACCTAAAGCATACCAACTACTCTGCGTTCCCCACGCTGGCTAATTTTATATGCCACATTGACCGAGCCATGGGGTGCCCCAGATTAAACACTATTTCTGAGTGTGTCTGTGAAGGTGTTTCTGGATGCAATCAGCCTTTGAATTGGTGGCCTCTGTAAAGTAAATTGCCCTCCTCACTGTGGGTGGGCACATCCAAAGTGAAAACGTCCTGGAATACAATAAAAAGGCAGAGGAAGGACAAATTCACCTTTTTTGCTTCCTGCCTGCCTACTTGACCTGGGACATTGGCCTTCTCCCACCCTTGGACTGGGATTTAGTATACCGTCATGCCCCTGGTTTTAGGTCTTAGGACTGAATCACACCGTGGGCTTTCCTGGGTCTCCAGCTTGCAGATGGCAGATCAGAGGACTTCCAGCCTCTATAATCACATGAGCCAATTCCTTATAATAAATCTCTTCCTATGTATACACTATTGGTTTTGTTTCTCTGCAAAACCCTAATACACCCCCGACCTCAGATCTCTGCCTTTCTCAAGATGTAGTTACCACTTTGCTTTTGCCATTATCTCTCCCTGGCTTTCTTGAAAAAACACTGTTACCCCGAGTATGTTTGTGCCTCTAAGCATATGTCTAGTTTTCATATTTTTGAGCTTTACAAAAATAGATTCATCTTTTATCTCATCTTCTCAGTCTTTCTTTTTTTATTAAGTACTATATATAAGATCTAGCCATATTTGATGTGAAAATATATTCATTTTTACTCCTGGAAAATATTTCATTTAATGACTATACATATTAAATGTATGTGTGTGTGTGTGTGTATGTGGGAATAGAATTACTGCGTTGAACTATTTGTGCCTGTTCAATTTTATAAGCTATTGCTAAATTGTTTTTCTGCGTGCTTGTACTAATTACATCCCCAACTGCAGAGCAAAAGATTTTTTGTTGCTAGCCTTCCTTGCCAATATGTTGATATTTTCAAGCATTGAAATCTGGTAGTCATTTTTCACTTAGGAGATTTGCACTAAGTTTTGAGGCTTATTGGTCCAAGTTCTTAAAGACTGAAAAGCAGTTCTCAGAAACAAATCGAACCTCTTTTGATTTGGGCTTCTGGTTTCTCCTTGAGGTCAGTCACCTTGGCATGCTGGCTTTCCAGTAAAACACTTAACAAGCTGTTCATAATGTGCCCTGCCGAGCCTAATGATCAGCCCTTCAAAGGAGAGGCCACATCAGCCTGGACAAGTGAGCAGCAGACTGAGTTAGGAATTAGGAAGCTTGGGCTCTCACCTGGTTCTGTCCGGCAGCTTCGCAGGGCATGCATACATGTCACGTCACCTCCCGGCGTCCCATCTGCTCGCTAGGCATAACAGAGCTGACCTCCCTCCCTGCCCTGCAGCGAGGATGAATTCCTGTTGTGGAGCACTTTGAAATCTTTGGATGAAAAGCATGACAGAAGCGCCAAGTGTGATTGTTACCCGTGCCAGCAACACTAGAAGACAGCATAAAAATAGGAAGCAAAGAAAATTTCATTTTACAAAAGCTTCAGTGAGAAAGTTGGCTGGTCAGAATGTCATTCCCTGTTTTTGGTTCACATAGATTGGCTTTTATAACATTTTAAAAAAATGGACACA
Source organism: Micronycteris hirsuta (assembly GCA_004026765.1). NCBI lineage: Eukaryota > Metazoa > Chordata > Mammalia > Chiroptera > Phyllostomidae > Micronycteris > Micronycteris hirsuta. The sequence continues at coordinate 87,210 of PVJI01002791.1, read as the reverse complement.
TTTTTGTCTTTGCCAGACAGAAACCCTTTGATCATCCCCATCCCTGTGACATCAGGTGAGTCCCAGATGCAGAAGGAAGATTAATACCTTAGGAGATTATGAAATCAGTTCTTTGGGGTTACCGCCCAAATCTTACTCCTTATGACAAGACACCAAAGCCAAAAAGTCTGAGGGGAAGTTACAGGGTGTAGCGTGGAGAGGGACGATACCTCAACATTGTCACCTCACAGAATCCAAGGCACCTTCAACTAAAAGAGAGACCAGCCTCACTCAGATCCCCTCGATCCCCCATCCTACACTTAATATGAGAGCGTGAGAGAAGCAGATTTAAAACCTCATAGGGGACCTTTGCAACAACCTTTGATATATTAGGGCCCTCAAAATACGGTGAGTCATAACGATTAATGTGAGGGCTCGTTTTAAAAGTGACTTAGCCATCATTTCGGTAGCGCATGCCCATTTCGATATATGCCATAGTGAATTGTGGTGAGCCGTGATCACCTTCACTTAGAAATTGAATGGGCTATGGAGTTTGTTCCAAACCACAGAAAAAACGTTTCAGACCTGATCTCGCCAACTGATATGACACTCAAAGAATTTAAAATAGGAACTTTTGGTTCTTTTGTCACATCTTTGCCACCCAAGTTTTTATACTGGAGTTTTGAACTGTCAACCCTCTCCAGGGTGGTTTGGCTGTTGCACCCCACTGAGAGGCTGAGAAAGTACAGGGTAAGGAGATGTCACCATGGGTGGAAGGGGGAGTGAGTGACACCAGTCCACCCACAGCAACTGCTCCGTGAAGTTATGAATCATGTTATAATCGACTCCTAATTTCCACCCAGGAAGGCAAAACTACTGTGCACTATTGAAATGCTTTGTTCAGAAGTTTGAGGGGCTCCTCACGGTGTTTTGTAGAATAATTTGTATTCTAATTGGCATAATTAAGTTATTGCTATAGAACTGACATGGTGTGACTCCAGTTGGAATAATCTCCGTTGGGAAATTCTCCTTAGGAGAAAGACATGCTCACTGTAGTATTCAGTCATGTGGCAATCTCTATTTATTCTATTCAGTGACCCTATGCGAGGGGTCATTCACACTGGATTTTCAATTGCTTCACTGAAGAAATTAGTTGAAAAGTGGAAATCAAACCTGCTGATAGTTTCTTCATCTACTCATACCTAATAATTGGTCTGATTGATTTTTTCTCCTATGGGATTTTTTCTCCTTTAGGATTACAATACTAAAAAAATGGAGGTTGAAATTTTCCATAGTCAGGCTAAAATTCTGTTTCCACCTTCAAAATTCTCATTTGTATAATATTAATTTTTAACAATGCTAAGAAAGTGTATTACTATGCAACCTTGAAAGATCATGTTGATTGAGATATGAAGCACACTACAGGCATGATGGCATGTTAAGTGCAGCCATACTATGATTTTAAATTATGCACATATGAGAACAGACTAAAAAAGGACTATGGAAAAAGGAAACAGACGGTGGGTTAAAATGGTGGGATTATTGGAACACTCCCCATTTTTTTAGTTGTCCACGAGCACTCTTACAATATTGTTGTGTAATAAGTACAGTTGTAAAAGTATTCAGTTAGGTGCAGGAGAAGCCGTGCCACGAAAGGAATGAAGTGTAAGCCACAGGCCCCTCACCTGCAAGGGCCCTGTGAGCGCCCGAGCGGCTCAGAGTGCAGCACGTTCCAGGTGCAGAGAGGAGTCGTTTTCCAATCAGAAAAGTTTCTAGTCAGCATTTCTGGTAAATCACTGGAAGAGATCTCAGAAGAAAGGTACCTAATTCCCCAGCACTCCTCTAATTTGTTATAATCTATTTTCTCATTCTAAGTAATATTCACTGTCATGCCTAATTTTGTATTTGTGAATCTGCAATCTTTTTCTCCGAGAGCTCCCATAATTGTACAAGCTTCATACCTCGCAGAGCCTGAAGGTGCCTTTGATGAGGTGGGTCACGGAACGGCGACTGAGCAAGGTGAAGGGTGAAATCTGCCGCTGAATTTCACCCTGGATATTCCCCAAGAACCATGGCGTAAGTGTGAGACAAACTGCTCTCTTCTCGGGGTTTTGTGCGTCACCACATTCCTGATTTCTCTTCTGTCTCCTCCTAAGCAGTTCTATTGCTCCTTAATCACTAGAAAATCAGCTTGGAAATACCAGTTCAGAATCTCAGGGTTGTTAGGGACCTACCTGAGGGTCCTGTCCCGGTGCCCTGTCCCGGGGCCGTTCTTCTGGATTCTTCCCTTCAAGGCTCCTGGGCCTGGGCTCTAACCTGTTGCCTGAAGCAACTCATTAGAAAGATTTTCCCTGGTCTGGAGTCAAAATGTGTCACTATTGGCATTGTTCTATGCTAATCATCTCCATACAAGCCTAACCTTTCGCATGATATTGGCAGCGGCAAGTGAAAATAAAGTAACTTGAGCTATGCCTCTACTTCCTTACAAGGAATGCTGTGAGGGATTTTCGTACAGTGTTTGATTTAGTTTTCACAGTACATCTCTGAGGTAGGTGCTATTATTGTCTAGTGTCATCGGATATAGCAAACACACTAGAGAATGCCCAGTTAAATTTGAATTTCAGATAAAACAAGTAATTGTTTAATATAAATGTGCCTTCCCCCTAAAATGTGAAGTTAATTTGTCTTTGGAGAAGAGCGATGCCTGGCAACCCTATTATTATGCCCATTTTGGAGCTGATGAAACTACAGCTTGGAGTCTGGCAAGTAGCTGAGCTGGAACCCAAGCCCAGGTTTGTGACTTTAAAATTCATATTTTTCCTTCACCATAGGATACAATTTTATATTGTCTCCTTTTAACCCCCAAAAATGTGAGATTAATTTGTCCCTAGACAAGAACTCCTGAAGCTATAAAACAATCAAACAAACAAATAAACAACAACACTAGCAAAAATCCAAACATACTCTCAGCTAAGAGAAGACAATCCCAGGGAACTTCTGGTCCGTTTATTTAACATTGTGAGTGCAATTCCTGGTGAGAAACTAGCCTGGAGCGAACAGTGGAGGTGTAAGTGACCCTGAGCAACAGCTAGAGCAGTGAGCTGAAAGCCCCTTCCCCTCCAGTAGGCGTTCTCAAAGGCCTCCTTTGTCATGGCCGGATTGGTGAAGGGGAGGCTGAGACCCTGGTGCACGCCCGATGTCACCGGAACCTGACGTCCTCGTCATACTTCCCCGTCACCTCTCTGCACTGATTTACTTTCTCCTCCCATTCCACATGCCATGGAACTAATTTCCTGCCTAATTGCCAAAACTAATTGCTATGACATTCATTGTTCATTTGCTCTCTTCTTGAGATCAGGCGGGTGGCTCGTGCGAAGGCAAGGCTACAATTCCTCCCGGTTGCTGCGGGGCAGGGTGTTCAGAGCAACGTCCCAGCGACTGGTTTCCTCATGAGGGGGACCAGGGCACCAGCTTCCTCCCTCCAGAGATGACAGAAATTCTTGGCAGAGGTTCATCTTCTGGACTGACATGGGGTTTCTTTGACTGGTTTTGAGTTCCTTCAGTTGTATTTCTCAGGGAATAGCTCTCTCCAAGTTAGAGATTAGAATTAGATTTGCTGAGTAAAAAATTGGGACCCAGAGAGATGAGCTTGCTTCTTACTGGCCATGGAGTTTGTGTCAGAACTGGATCTGGTACTTGGATTTCCCAAATCACAACTGAAGAGGATTTCCACTACACTGCACTGCAATTGTTGCAGTTGCACTAATCACTTACATTTCTTTAAACATTTTTATTAAAACATTGTCAAGTTGTATTTCCTTATTGGTAGCTAGAATAGTAATTATTAATACTGAGTTATTATGACTATCAAGCCTTTACCATGCATTGTCTCCTTTAACTCTCAGCAATAGCAGTGTGAGCAGGTGCTATCTATATCCTTATTTTACTTATAGGGAAACTGAGGCAGAGAGTGGTTAATAACTTGTCCAGGTTTGATGCTAGAGCCCACCTTCTGGCCACCACAAGGTCATGTGCATCATAAAGACAGCTTCTATTTTTTTTCAGTTTTTTAAAAATATATTTTATCGATTAAGCTATTACAGTTGTCCCATTTCTCTGCCTTTATTCCCCTCTGCCCTGCATACCCCCTGCCCACTTTCCCTTCCTTTAGTTTTTGTCCATGGGTCGTACACATAAGTTCTTTGGCTTCTACATTTCCTATACTATTCTTAACCTCCCCCTGTCTGTTTTCTACCTACCGTTTATGCTATTTATTCTCTGCACTTTTCCCCCTCTCTCCCCCTACCACTCCCTGTTGATATCCCTCCATGCCTTATATAAATCCCTTTAACATTTCATATAATAAAGGCTGGGTGATGATGAACTCCTTGAACTTGACCTTATCTGAGAAGCACTTTATCTGCCCTTCCATTCTAGATGATAGCTTTGCTGGATAGAGTAATTTTGGATGGAGGTCCTTGCCTTTCATGATTTGGTAAACTTCTTTCCAACCCCTTCTTGCCTGCAAGGTTTCTTTTGAAAAATCAGCTGACAGTCTTATGGGAACTCCTTTGTGGGTAACTGTCCCCTTTTCTCTGCTGCTTCTAAGATTCTGTCCTTATCTTTAATCTTGGGTAATGTAATTATGATGTGTCTTGGTGTGTTCCTCTTTGGGTCCAACTTCTTTGGGACTCTCTGAGCTTCCTGGACTTCCTGGAAGTCTGTTTCCTTTGCCAGATTGGGGAAATTCTCTTTCATTATTTGTTCAAATAAGTTTTCAATCCCTTGGTCTTCCTCTTCTCCTTCTGGCACCCCTATAATTTTGATGTTGGAACATTTAAAGATGTCCTGGAGGTTCCTAAGCCTCTCCTCATATTTTTTGACTTCTTGTTTTTTCATTCTTTTCTGGTTGAATGTTTTTTTCTTCCTTCTTGATCACATCGTTGATTTGAATCCCTGTTTCCTTCCCATCCCTATCAGTTCCCCGCACATTTCCCCTCATTTCATTTAGCATATCCTTCATTTTTTCATCTAATTTGTGACCAAATTCAACCAATTCTGTGACCATCCTGATTACCAGTGTTTTGAACTGTGCATCTGATAGGTTGGCTATCTCTTCATGGCTTAGTTGTATTTTTCTGGAGTTTTGATCTGTGCTTTCATTTGGGTCATTTTTTTCTCTTGGCACACCTGTTAATATAAGGGGGCGGAGCCTTAGGTGTTCACCAGGGCGGGGTAACCATGTCGTTGCATTGTGATGCTGTATGTGGGGGAGGGGTCTGAGAGGGCACAATGACGCTTGCCCCACTCTCTGCCAGCTTTCAGTCACTTCTCCCACTACCCACAAGCAAACTGGGCCCTTCTGTGCTCACTCCCACCAGGGCACGTTTGTGTACATTCTAGGACCGTATGGGTTGATCCAACAAACTCCCCTGTGAAGCTGGGAGTTCCTCCCACGGCCGCCTCAACCCCTACAGGTGTTTTCAATCAGCGGTTTGAGGCTTTATTTCCCTACACTGGAGCACTGGGATGCGTGATCTGTTTTGCTCGCCAGCTTTTTCTCCCAGTTTATCTGTGTGAGAATTCAGGATTGTCCGCTCCACCCGCATCGGTCCCACTGGGTCCGGGTCTGCCAGCCGCGGTCCCCCTCCCCCCGCCCCGGACCTGCTGCAGCATCATGTGCCCTGCTTCACAAATCTCCATCTCACCGTGTGCCCGGCTCTGCCCCTCCTACCAGTCTGGTGAACGTGTCTTTAACTCTTTAGTTGTTGGATTTCCATAAAGTTCGATTTTTTGTCAGTTCTGGTTGTTTTTTTGTTTTTAAATTGTTGTCCATCTTTTGGTTGTGTGAGGAGGAACAGCATGTCTACTTACACCTCCATCTTGGCCGGAAGTCCAAGACAGCTTCTGAATTCTGATAGGTGAAAGAATTTCTGAAGGTAGACTGAAAGGTGGAGTTAAAGAAGCTGAAACTAATCAGTAAGGTTATGTAAATTATTATGTAAATTCCTGTTGCTGAGCCAGGAGTCATTCCATTCCCTTCCCTCCATACTGCTGAGATGAACACAGATGCACTGCAATTCTCACTTGGGATGAACTCAAGCAGTTCAGGAAGAATTCCTGGAACTTACTAGGCAGTGGAAAAGGCGGTGAGTTAGTTGGGCCTCTGATGCAGAGAGGGTTCTGAATCTGCCAGTAGCTGGCCCTGTGGCCTTGGTTGCCTCAGTTTCTCCTGTGAAATTAAGTGATTAGACATCATGGTCTTAAAGATTGCTGCCCTTGTATGCACCTCAGACAACATGAGCAAGATGAACACACACAATGACAGAGGCTTGTACTGACCTTCAGGACAGCTCTGCAGTGACTGCACATAAAAGTCTTATTGTTTTGTTCTTGATGCCCCCCCCCCAACCTCCAGTAACAGGAAGAATAATAAAAGCAATGGCACTATTGTGTGAAATAAGAATTTTTTTTTTATCCAGAAGAAAGCTATCACATGCACAACAGCAAACCATTTGGAAGCTGAGAAAACCATTAATTGTATAATTATTCAACAGGATAGGAAAAGTGAATTATGATAAGGGAGAAGAGCTAAGGATTAAAAAATGAAGATTAAAAAATGTTTTGGAATTTTTGTTGCTAAAAATGGGAGCATTGTAAGGTAATTAATGTACAGAAAGAAACCCCTAGTTCGGGCCCAGGCACAATCAGAAGAACACTGCCAGGGGTGGGGGTTGGGGGAGAAAACTTAAATTTATCTGAGGGAAAAAAGCTGTCTTCATCAAAAACAGATTTGAAAATACTGTCATCAAACGCCTTTTTAATTCTTCTGGGTAAGTTTTACCTTTGTCACTTTTCAACTTCTAAACATTTGTTTGGGGGAAAGGTAATAAGGCATGATTTAAGAAAATTAATTTTTAGGGTTTGGATTTTATAGTAGAAATCTCCTTAGCGTGACATGCCATAGAGGCCTCTGGAGGAGAGGGTACATTTGAGCTGTGTGACCTTGGGCAAGTCCCACCCGCTCTCAGGACCTCAGGGGCCTCCTATCTGTATGAAGTCAGGTGGATTGAATGCCTGTGAGGCCCTAGTCTGTATATTTGCATTTCTAATTGTAGAACATGTTAAAAAAATTTTATAGTCATTTGCCTATTGACTGCTAGACATTAGGGTAAAATCCAGAAGATCTATTTTTGAAATTATGAGTGTTGGGTTTAGTGAAGATATTCATTGTAATCATTCTAGAGCAGTCTTGTTCTCATGTCAGAACTTTGTCAGAACAAGGAAATGAACAAACACTTTTCCTCCTCCTTCATTTCCTTTTTGTTCACGTAAATGTGCATATTTCTGTGAAAAACCAGAGTAGCGAGCTGTTGACGAAAGCACCTGCATAATGCAGTGTAGCAGCAACTCCGTTTTTTCCCGGAGCCCCTCGCCGCCCCGCTCCGTGTTGGGGATGCAGTTTGTTCAGCGTGGTCACCATGAGCCAAGTTAGGGCTTCAGCTGCAGGCGGGGTTGGCTGGGGCAGGTGTGTGGCGTAGAGCCACTGCCTTGTGCTGAGAGGCGAAGCCTCTGCCTATCAGAAGGAAACACTTGTCCCAAAGTTACACTGACAAAGGAAGATAAGGGTTGAGAGTTCTGGGCTGTTTCATCATCAGCCTCCACCGTTATTTTAAGGCTATTGGATGGCACCGCCAGGCAGCAAACCCAGAAAGCCACAACTGAACACTGGCCTGCAGAGACAACGACCAATGAAATTGTTCTGAGGCAGAAGCCAGAGGGGCTGGGACTCGTGGGTAGCAGGGCACGGGCAAGATGGGAGTGACTGGGCCCAGTGGGCCACTGCCTCCTCTCATCTCAAACAGTCACCCTAAGATCTGCATGTGTGGGGGTGGGGGGTGGGGGTGGGACGGCGGGGTTGGCAGGGCCAGCAGTGTGACTGGAAGGGGAAGCATGGGGAAAGGGAAGGAAAAGAGAGCAAAAAAAACCATGACAGGATAATAAGCATCTGAAATATTTAACTACTACAAAAAGTGCTGAGGCTTTGTCTAGCAGAGCCACATTTTCCAAACCGCAGGTTGTGAAAACGAGTTCTGAAATCAGTTTAGTAATGCAGAGTTCTTAACCTGGGGTCCACGAACATGGCTTCCCTTCCCCTGGATGCCCAAGGGCGGGACTAGACTTCAATATAATCCTCAGAATTTTGTTTTATGCATTTAGAACATCACTCCAAGAAGGAATCCATAAGCATTACCACATTGAATGGAAGTGGCACACACACACACACGCACATGAAGGATAAAAATCCCTGGGTGATGACTAGTATTTAATACAAGTTACAATAGACTAGATTAAAAAGAAATATAAAGAAATTGAGCTCTATGTGTAATAAGGGTAAGTATTATTTTGTGAAACTATTTCAGATATGTATGTGTATGTATATATATTTACACACATACATATTTATTCCTAACAGTAGGGCATGGTCAAACAATTTGATAGCCACTGATCTCTCTCTAGGCTTCCAGACTTTAGGGTGAAAACTAAAAATATCCATTAAAAAATTATGGGTGTGGAACGTGGTGGAATATTTATCTTTTCAACCAGACTGGAGGGTTCAGGTTTATGCAGACATTTGACATTGGGGACACCACATAGACACATTCCAGCCAGCCTCTCACTGGCGGATGGTGACCTGCTGGTCCCGATCACAGCCATAATGGATAGCTACACCCCTCACTGCCTTGCTGAGGCCCGAGAGACATGCTGATTCCTATGATCACAAGGCCCCGGGAAGTGATAAGCAGTGGTCTTGTTTCCTTAGAGGTGTGGCTTCCTGTTATTTCCACCAAGAAGTTTGTTCTTTTTTGCCAGAACAGCCAGCCCATCTGAAGAAGCAAAAAGAGCCTCTTTCACTGAGGGTGAAAGCAAAAGCTGACATGCAAAAGTGAGGAAAAGAGAAACAGAGCAGAGAGGTAGAGATGTAGCAAATGTTTGGGGAAAGGGGATAGGTTCAGACAGGAGAGAAGGGCAAAGAGAAAACCAGCAAGTGTAAGAGGCAAGGGGCTGGGCCAGCCGAGCCGTGGGTGGACCACGAAGCTCTCCTCTAGTTTGTTAGCCCCCTGCAGGATTCACAACATCACAGTGGGGAAGCTAAAAGAAAGAGAGGCAGTTCAGCAGGAAAGATCAACAAAGATAAATCCTGGGACAGGACCAAACTGCTATTAGAATTGAAGCAAGCCAGAGAAATGGCCTCCCCTGTGAGTGAACTGCTGCTTAGTATTTTTTAAATGGAATTCATATTTACTTGGTTCACTTAGAAAATGTAAGCTTTGCTAGAGCAGGGACTGTGCCCACCTCATTTCCTTGATCAGCACCAGGGTCCTGGCGAGGGGGTGATAAAGATTTGTAAAAGAGTGTGATCAGCTGGTACTTGGTATTTAATATTACTTGGAATAATAATAATAATAATAATAATAGTGATACTTAAATTTTATGCAGTCCTTAATAGTTTAGAAATCAATTTCATGGCTATTATCTCATTTAATCCTCACACTGTCCCATCAAGTATCACCGTTAACATCCTCTTTAAATGTGAGGGCACTAGTTTAGTCGTGTTCAGTGATACGTGGCTGGGATTTTAATCCATACTCTCTGATGCCAAAGCCAATATAGCAGCTTGCCTCTTTTGAAATGGTGCACATTGAATGTAAATGCTTTGTAAATTTAAGTAGCCACATCCATAGTAGGTAAGTGCAGCAGTTTGAGTCCACCAGGAAGCAGGCACTCTGATGGAGTTGGGAGTGAGTGCGTGAGGAGAAGAGTTATCACCTGTGAAACATAAAGGGAGAGGGAGCAGGATGTTGCAGGGATGCTGATCTGGCATTTGTGAAAGAACAGGTGGAAGGAAGCAGAATCAAGCTGGGAGTGCCTCAGACCGTGATGCAGATCTGATGAAGTCTTAACCAATGCATCAGTGGGAGTCCCAGAGCAAAGACTGCCTGCAGTGAAGCCCTGCACTGGACAGAAATGGCCAGGCTGCAACTCCCTACCATGCTCAGTCAATGCCTGGGTCTGCCTAGCAAGCACATGGCTTTGGCTTGAAAGTTGGGGTGTGTTCTGCAAGCACAGCAGCTGGATGCTGTCAGCAAACTGCTCTTCTTGCCACTGAATGGCAAGCTCTTTCTTGAAGGGCAAGACAAGTGTTATACCCCATGGCCAGCCCAGCATATATTAAATTTTTCCTAAGATATGCCATTTTCTCTACAATTCCAACCTAAGTATCCTAGCTAGATATTGTTATTTAATATATCCTGACTTTTAGTTAGTAAACTGTAGCCAACATAAGGAGTAATTGTCCCAATCTGAAAATATGAAATTCCTACCTACAGGGTTAAGAGAAGAGAGAGGATTACAGTATGTTGAGTGTTTAAAACCTGATATACTGGAATAGGTCCACCGTTACATAAACACTGGTGCTTCCACTCCCATTTTGCACATTCATGGCAGATGTGGTCAATTGATCACAACACTCTTCTTCCTCATGAGTTGTGTTGTCTGCCTCAAAATGATTCTCAGCATAGTGATCCAGACAGCCACTCCAATCTATCAGTGTTAGTGCCTGAGATGGAGCCAATTTATCATCCCAATACTAGCTAATGGGGCAAACACAGGTCTTTGAGCTGGTGTGTGTGCACAAACGTGTGTGTGAGTGCCAACAAGAGCATGGAGTTGAGAGAGATATAACAAAAATGAACGCTTGAATTTATCAGTTAGGAAGCTGTCGGGTGAGAGCCCCAAAAGTCTAAATTCTGGATGGATTCCGAAGAACTAACACATAGCCTTATTCAAATTTATAAGATTTAATAGGGAGAACTTACACACATGGGCAAAGCAGCTGTTCCCCGTGGTGGCCAGCGAGAAGAATCCACCCCCTCCCAGGACAGGGACCCTTTCTATATGGGGTTAGTGTTAAACCATATGGCAGGAAGTCACCCAGACCACCAGAAAGAACAATGCATTCCAAAGCCAACAGATAACATCAGGCAGATATCACACTCTGGAGATTCCTTAACCTACTTTCTGGGGGCATGACGTTCATCTGCAGGTGGCCTTCAGGCTCTCTGGGCGGTCAGCCAAGCCTGAGGCAACAGAGAGTTAAGCAGTGCAGCAGGTTAAACAGGGAGCCCACCATTTCCCAGATGCCTTTGCTGCTGAAGCCATAGTTTTAAAATTTTTTTAAATTTATGTCTGTTTGAGCCTGGAATACCACCTCACCCCTGCCTTGAAATAATGTTATAAATGAGAATTACACCTAAACATAAGCACTTAAATCCTTACTTTCCCATACATAAGTGTTAGTGAAAATTCTTTCTTCCTTTTTAAATTTTATTGAATTTATTGGGGTGGCATTGATTTGTATAGTTGTACAATTTTTTTAATGTATCATCTGTATATTGTATTGTATGTTCACCAATCCCATTGAAAATGCTTTTAGACCCTAACAACAACAACAGCGAAAACACAATGCTCACCGACCCCGTCAAATAGGAGTTTATAGTTTCTCCTATAACAAGAAGTTTGCAGACAGGCAACTGTAAGCAGAGGTTCGGGGTTTTAACAATGCATCCATGATTCTGTTGCTATTTTCCTCATAGTTATAGAATGGCTGCTGTTCCAAGCATTGCCTTCTGCGCAGGAAGAATTTGGAAGTGGGGTGTCCCTATTCATAAGAAGAGAACAAGCTCTTTAGTAACTCCCCCAGAAGACTTCCGCTTATTTCTCATGGTTTTGACAGGATTGTGTGATTATCTCTAGCTTCAAGAAAAATGGGGAAAGCAGGTCTTTTGCTTTTTAGCCTCTATGGTGGGAGGCAGCAAGGGAGAAAGAATTGGGAGCAGCTCTTAAATAGCTAGCTGGTAGTGAAGGGCACTTAGAGATGAAGGGTGGTAGTAGTGTATTCTAGGGGTTAAAGTGACCCTCAGATGTTTTTGAGCTCAGGTGGAAAATACTCTGTGTTTCCTCTTCTTCTCAATCCCACTTTCCAATAAAAAAATTACTTGATCAGAGAATGAAATATCTCTGTACAAGTACATTTCCTGGGTGAAGGTAGATTCTACATGTATGTACTTTAGCAAAATAAACACTTACTTTAAGCTTCAAAGGACCTATGTCTTAAAACCTAGTCATTGCATAATTTTGAGCCAAAATACTGCTGATACATTCCTGTTTACTAGAGGATTAATCCAATAACTCACCACAAATGAAAATGAGAATTTTACAATTAAATTAATAATGACTTGTAATTAAAGGTAGGAATGACAGAGGTGAAATCCCCAGCCCACCCGTGATAACGCCGATGAAAATGTACAGCACGTTTACTCACAACTCCAGGAGGCCCGAACTATCTGCATGTCTTTCAGCAGGTCACGTGCAGAAGGTGTTATTCAATCTTCTTAGTAGAATATAGAATGAAATCCTTGGTAAACTCTCATAATGTGTTAATTTTAGACGATGATACCACGTTTTAGTAATCCTTAGTAGCATACTTTGTAGGTTACTAGAAAACAGCTGTTATCATGTGTAAAAAAGAAAATCTAAGGCACTACATGTTATTTGCTTCCAAGAACTGAAGGAAGACAATTTTGGGTATCATTTTTTCATCCATTTTTACATAATATGTTAGATCACATTTTAAGGCATTAAGATGTAGTAGAAGAGAGCACTGCTTTGAAGTCAGTAGCTGAATTTAAATTTTTATTCCACCTTGCACTACTTGGGGCACGCCAGTTAATCTCTCCAAAGCTTACCTTCTTCATCAACAGACTGAAAATAATAGCATAGAAACTCGACTTACAATCAAGCTGTGAGTGAGTCTCGTTGTTGGAAAGTTTAAAGTGACTAAGCTTGCAGCCACAAATGCTTTCCCAGGCATAGGAGCATGAATCCGATTTCAAACGTTTTGTTAAGGCTAGTGTTCTTGCTTATACATGTCCTATGCTAGGTGTACCTAGCAGAGAGAATAATGTTTGGCATGTAGGAGGCATTAAATATATATTTTTTGAATGAGTGAATGACATCTTTTCCCCAAATCATCCTTGTTTGTGCCTACTGGGAGTCTGTGGAGGCAGGTAACTGCCCTCCTCGGGATGTCCTGGGCTGTCCCTTAGGAGACAGTCCCCGCGCTCACCACCTCACCTTTGGGTGGAGGTAATCTGGATTGGAAGAGGCTTTTCTCTTGCTAGAGCCTGGGGATTCAGGAGCAGGACCCTCTGCTAACTCTTAAACTTTTCCAATGCCTAAAACTAACACAAGGTTCCTACCCACCCAGCATAGCTGCAAACGGTTCCGCTGTGTGTCTCTTTCATCGTCTTTGTAGATCTCGCCCATTGGTGCAGACGCGACACCTTTGTATGTTACGTGATTGTTCTTTGTTTTCCAGAATTATTTCTACTCCTGAATAATTCATTCTATATTCACATGAGCATTCTTCCTTTTATCACTACTTTAAAAATTTAAAAATCTCTTCTGTTTCCACGGTAATTGTGTATCCTGACAAGAACTTTTAAGAATCTCTGCTTTTGGACTTATTGGACCTGATGTGGTTAATAATGCTGGAAAAACATCTTAAAACAAACACAAAGTAAAATGCAGCAGTGGAAAATGGTACAGTTTGAGAGCAAAAAGCAGCAGCATACATTCCAGCATCCTCTGCTGGAGCTGTGCAGACTGTTTTCACAGGGGAGCTTTGTTTTCTCCGCGCATAGTCAGAGGTTGAAAGTTAATAAGCAGAGGACTGACTGTAACTAATCCATCTTCTTCATGGGTGTGTTGTTAGGATAAAGCCAAAGCAAAACTGTAAAATGTTATTCAGATCTTTGTTATCATTTCCACGAAACACGCCCCATTTCCACCCTTCCACGTTCAAACATCAGGGACAGATCTTTGTCCCACAGAGAAGGTGGGACCTCTCAGCTTAATTTCTTCTCGTTCTAAATGTGTGAGGACACGGGCACACATGCAGATACACACCCCCACACAGTCGGGAGAGGAGGAGAAGCAGGAAACTTGGTTCACAGAGCTCACCTCTCTTGCAGCAGGGAGGGGATGCGCGACAAAACTTCTGGTTACTTACTACTTGTGTGTGCACTTTCTTTTCACAAGAAAACACTTTCTATCATTTGCTTAATAGAAGGAAGCACATCGTTGACACACATTTCAAATTGGATTTAAAAAGAACACAGGTTGAGATTAGAGGAAGAGATTTTTATTTCATCTGGAATGCCTATATAAATTATGTTGCACTGATGTTTAGTTGAGATTTTCTAGATAATAAACAGGAAACTCATTTACCGGCACTTCTGAAATGCTGTAGGAATGAGGAAGTGTAGGTGTCGGCACCTGTTTATGTAATGTAATGAAATAACCAATGACCAATTTTTACATTGCGTACAGAAGCATACAGTCATAAATAATTCACATAAAAGGAGGATCACAGAGAGAACCTGTAGTAAAACAACATAGATTTTACCAGCCGAACTTGTGCTGGTACATAACTACTTTAGACATATTGTCAGAGTTTATAAAGATATTTTCCTTCTCACACTCCATTTTTGCTATCTAAAAGCCAAGTTCAGGCATTTTCTTTGATGAGTGGGACTTGTAGGGACTAGCTCGAGAGTGGAGTAGGCTTTAGGCAAAACTGTAAGTAGGAGCAAATTATTGCTGCAGCTGCATTTTGTTTCAATGACTTGAGTCTAAACTCTAATCTTGCCCCTGGGCACCCCAAATCTCTGCATACACAAAATCACCCACAGAAGCATCTCTTTGCTCTTTAAACAGTGCCCAGGGCTTCATTCTCCTTTTGCTGCCATCTAAAATGTAACAATTCTAATATTTATCTCTGAACAGCTCCAATTTTGGGATATTTATCTGCGCTTATACCACAGTTCTTATGACCTAAAAGTGTTATCCTTCTAAATCAGTGGTTTGAATTTTAACAGGGGTAAAAAAAATGCCTTAGTTCCAAAGAATGACACCGTGAGATTGTTAAAATCCCATTTCCTCCAGCCTCCCTCTACCCCCGTAAGTGAGAAGTTCCTCGTAAGGCTCCCAAGTAAAGGACACTTTTCCTGTTATGGCACGAAACACACATCATTGTGATCACTTGTTTAGCTGTCCCTCTGTTGGAGGTGGCCATCAACAGGACGTGACCATTGGTTGACCCGCTACCTGGACCTGGGCCATGGGAGGCTCCTCACTCCTCCATCTGCCCATTTTTCCTGCACCAGGAGCCATATAAAGGACGCAGCCTTGAGAGAGCAATGTGTTGTTGGGCCGCCTGGATGGAGTACGTGACTGAATCCTATTAAGGCCTCTGTATAGAATCTTGAGACTCTGGTGGGAGGTTGCAGCGCTGGACTCATCTCGCAGCCACCCAGGGCAAGTCCTGTCTGCCAGTGCCCTTGCTTACCACAACTGCCACCTACCAACCCGGAGTGACTTGCCTCTTTCTTTGGTCTCACCCAGGAAGCTTCTGAGGTTGCAAAACAATACCCCTTCCAGGAGGACTGTTCGCTCTGCGTGTGCACAGCCTCATGTATATGCGTACACATGTTGATTCCCCCCACCTAGCTTTGTGACTGACTGAATACTCTGAGCACCTCAGTAAATACCTGTGGACTGAAGAATAAATAAACAATGCTGAGAATTTCAGGACCTATGGGAAAGTGATGGGGTGAGGGAAAAGAAAGCAGTATTTTGGAGGCCAGGTGGCTTTCATTAATGTCTCTTATTTAGTTATTTTATAAGGCTAGAAGACCATGCTGATAAACCTTTGAAAATGTCGCTTGAAGAAAACAGGTGCAGATTTAAACATCACTTTAAATACTTTAGAAACCTACTCAGCGTTGGATATAAATGGTTCAGGAGTGTAGCCTTGACATACTGCAACCACAAGAACCTTCAATGCACAGAAATTACATAGCCAGTGCCATGGAGCCCACATTTCACTTAGTGAGGGAATCTGTTGTTCAGGTGGAAACTAATTTGGAAATTACTCCTTCCACTCACAGGAGCAGAGAATGAAAAAAAAAAATCCTAAAGTAAAATCTCCCCATCTTTACATAGACATAGAATGTATAGAATGTATACAATGCATAGAATGTCATAGAATGACATAGAATGTTCAGCTAAAAAGAGAAAGGTGGCTTCAGGAAAAACAATAAAAAGAGAAGTGTTTCAATGACATTCCAAGTAAGTAGTGGCTAGCATTTCGACTCAGTTGCTAGCGCAGAAGACCCTCCTCAGCAGCACAGTGGTGCGGCTCTTTTCAGAGTAAAGTGAACTTGGAGCAAGTGAATGAGAAAACACCAAGAAGAGCTTGAACATAGCCTCTCAGCACATGCAGGAGGGGCTCAGCTAAATTCCTATAAGGAGGGAAGGAAAGCTTATTCCAGAGCAGAGGCTTCTCTATTAATCTTTCTGGTGGGTGTCTTCTTAAGTTCTTAGTGAGGCGGAATTGTAAGTTATAGCAGAACTGCACTGTTTATAACATGCAGTTTATCACTGCAATTGTGGCTGAATCAACTGTATGTAGGTCTTAGTAATGTGGCATTCAGTCATGTTCAATTCTCTTCCTTTTTTCTTCCTCTTTTTCCTCTCTTTCCCTGATCTCTCTTTCTTTCTCTCTCATCTTCCTCTGTCTTTGTGACATTTCAAGTTAAAGAACCTCTTTTGATGTTGTTACAGATAAATATATATGGACCAGATAGACCACATAAAGTGACCAAATCCTGTAAAAATATCTAACTTTTACAAATCTATTTCAATCTGAGTGTGTTACATGTTTTATTGTCACACACACACACACACAATCTCATTTAATTACCCTAACAGCCCTATACTATAATATTTGTATGCACATTTTTTAGTTGAGTAAACAAATTCAGGTAAGTTAAGTACTTGGCCAATAACAAATAGAATGCAGATCA
The DNA here is from genome assembly GCA_004026765.1 of Micronycteris hirsuta. NCBI lineage: Eukaryota > Metazoa > Chordata > Mammalia > Chiroptera > Phyllostomidae > Micronycteris > Micronycteris hirsuta. The sequence goes on along the minus strand of PVJI01002791.1, from coordinate 70,240 downwards.
TGAATTTAAAGCTAAGTTATCTGGCTTCAAAGCTTATACTTTTTTCCTCGTCTATCTTGAAAGATAGTAGATACAAAGTAGGACAAAATCAATGTTGGAATTATTGTTTAGCTTAGATAAAGACGTAATGTCCTAGTTCCTAATGGAGTGCATTTCCCCACTGTAGAAGAGGAGTTTCAAAGCTACCAAACACAACCAAAGACTCAGAAGCTACCCGTGCATGAGTTTTAAAACCCAGCAGCTTCGTGGTCTTTCTTCTTCCTTTGGCCTGGCCTGGTGATGGACGCAATGACCATACACCTCACACGGAGAGCTCGGCTATGGTGAGTGTGTCTGAATTTGCACCTGAGGCCCAAGGCTTAGGTGGGTTCCTCCAGGATCCTGTACACCTTATACCTTATACCCTTCCTTAGGGTGCCCACCCAGGTGAATGGCATGATCATGGCACCAGTTCAGAATCTGTTGTTCCTACTTTTCCATATTTGACTTATAAACTGGTACAGGATATTGATACATTTTATTTTTTTAAAGATTTTATTTATTTATATTTAGAGAGAGCAGAAGGGAGAGAGAGAAACATCAATGTGTGGCACCCCAACTGGGGACCTGGCCTGCAACCCAGACATGTGCCCTGACTGGGAATCGAGCCAGTGACCCTTTGGTTCACAGGCGGCACTCAATCCACTGAGCCAACCAGCCAGGGCAGGATGTTAATATATTTTAATTTGCTCATATGCCAAATTGCAGTGTTTATTTGCAATTCTGAGAATTGGTGAGGAGAATAAACAGTTATAATTCACATGCACAAACACCATGAAGTACACTGAGCTTCATTAAAAGGGGAGATACACAAGGTGTTGTACTTAGAAATTGCTGAAAAGAAGCCAATGGAGAGAAGCCACATTTTGCTTTAAACATGTACACACATCACAACCCCTTCATTATGTGCAGCACATGATTTAACAGGTGTGTGATTTATTCATTTATTCAGACGCGTGGACTAACCGTTCCATCATAGCACTATTGTCTGTGAAGCAAAACACGTTTACAACAAAGTGCATCCGCTTCTTTGGAGAGGGAGAGCGAGCTGATCTTTATAATCCCTTCGCTGCCAGTTGAAGAAGGTTAATAATCACCCAAATGGTGAACATGAGTAATTAAACTTTACCTCCATAAAGTCCTTTCCATTCCTGGATTTCTGGGTCATCCATAGCCAGTCTTTGATATGAAAAGGGAAAAATAGTGTATTCTTTCCATTAGAGAAATAACGAAATGTAATAATTTCTCTATGTGCATGTAGGGGGTCAGTGGCCCTCTTAGGAAAAGTCCCACTGCCCTGCCCTTTCTGGCTTAATCTTGAGACGAAGATAATTTTCCTGATTGGTGAGACTGGGGACAGAGACCTGCATGGCCACATCTCTTTACTGGGCAAAGGTAGGTTTTGATAGGTCATGGCTCTTTTTCTCTTGGTCTTGTAGACCCAAATGCTCCTAGAAGCTGCATATGCCCATCTGAAGTCGCCCAGTGGTTAGCTTGTCACTGGTGGGCCCTGCTAAGGCTCTTGTTTTTGCTTCTGTACTTGAAGCGGGTTGATATGCCAGAGTTCAGTGGGGGTCCGGAAGCAGACATGGAGCGCAGAAGGATTAGTAGGCCCGGCTGTATTTCCCACACAGTTAAACAGAGCGCCCTGTGCTCTCTGGCCCATGACATCAAGTTGATACTGTGCTTGGGTCACACAGTGTTATTCAATCCAGCCGTACTGATGGTAAAGCCGATGCCGCGCTTTCATCCTCTCTCTGTTTGCTCTCTCTGCCAAGTTCTGAACTGTGTGGAATTGGAAGGCAATGATTGGATGAGTGGTTTGTACCCTGCCCCCAAATTCCAATCGAAACCAAGGACAGCAAGAGGAAGACGGGGGTATAGGCCAGGGATGAGAGATTACTGTTGAGGTGGATGTGTGCATATGGGTGTGCGGAGAGATAGGCACTCTTCCCTTTCTGCCTGCCTCTAATACATTAAGATGCCCTAATTTAAAAGGCTACCCTCAAAAATGAGCCCCGGGACTATAATGCTGTTGGCACTGTAGGAAATCTGCAATCAATAAGTAAGCAGGCCGTGGCAGCCCGAAGACCTTTCAGAACAACATTGCCACTCAGGGGGAAAACATAAAGGCAGATTTAGTTTATTTAAATATTTCCCAAGATCTTTGTTAAATTTCAGGTAATAATGTTCTTTCCTTTGAACAAGCAGTGTATGTTTGCCTTTGACTGAGAATCGTCTGGGCTGAACACCATTTAATATTCAACCTGTGACTACGTTAGTACTGAGGCTGGTCCAAAAGAAGTTCATGCTCAATGAAACGATTTTTACTTACTGAGACAAATTCACTTTTTGCTTCCTTCAGCAATTCATCAATCTAATGGGAGAAATAGAAGCTATTGAAATAATGAGAATAGAGTTCTAGGAGTATAAGCCAATACCAATACTTTAATAATGTAAATTCTATAGCTATGTATTCTATAGCTACGATCTCAATCCAAATTTTAACTAAGTTTTCTTGCCTTTGTATGCTTCTCTCTCTCCACACATGTGACACCTGTGCTTTTTTTCCATAGCACAGGTATCACATTTGACCAGATCCTGTTGTCCCCGGAAACGTTGAAGGTGGCATTAATGACATTGCCGTTACACCGTCATTATCATGTCAGTGAACATTTTAAATGTGGCCATCAGCTGTGTTTTGGATAAAGTAAGTACTTCCTGCCTGCTATGTTACATCTGCAAACAATAACACTAATTAAGAATACCAGAGAAGATCTATAATTAAAAGCAACATATTGTATTAACATAATGTGTTAAGTAACAAAATTTTATGCTGTATGACTAAACTTATATAACATAGGATACTCTTAAACTCTTTAACTAGAAAGACGACCAAATTCTGCTGTTTCCTTGTTTATATACAGAACAATTTTAAGTATTTCTAGGGCAGGCGATTCCGAACAGCAGGCATTATCCAACAATGTTATGAAATTCTCTGGCTTCTTCCATCCTGCTCCCCTGCCTTTATTAGGATGCTCCAGGCATCCTGCAGTTAATAGTGTTTCCCAGCCCCTAGCTCACTGGTTTCTCACCTGCTTCTAGCCTATTTCCGGTTGCTCCTGACGCGGCTTTACTGTCCCCAGCTCTCTATCTCCCTTTATTCCTTGGACCAGACCTTTGACTTGGGGTTCTCTTTGAGGACCCCTGGCTCCCTTTCTAGAGGCATTAAAAGGTATAACCCACCTTAGCAAGCTCCAGATACAGATGCTGACCTAGCTGGTCTGGTGGTTGGATTTGCACAGAACAGTTTCAGACCACAACTTGGTTGTCTCCTCATCCTTCTTTATCTAGCCACTAAGTGTCGGATTTCCTCAAGGCTTAAGATCCTGCTTACTAACTTTGTGTGCTCTCTGGAAGAAGGGAAGTCCACATGTATGGACTGGTTGATAGTACAGTTACTAGACTTTGAGAACCATGCTAAGACTTTTAAATGCATCATGCCATTTCATATTCCCAGTAGCATTATAAATTCTGGAATCCTGTTGGCTCTGTCTTACAGATAGGAATATTTCCTCTAGAGTGTTGGAGTAATTTCCTCATGGTTGCACAGCTGGGAAGTAACACAGCTGGGATGAAAATCCAGGTAGTTTCACTCTAAGAGCCCTGTCTTCAAGCACTGTTGTATGTTGCCATTGGTTCACATGGATCTCTAGGTGATCCCATCCACACTTACAAGTTCAATTACTATCGAGGCATTGATGATTCCCAAACTTCAGTTACCTACTCAAGGTCTTCATTAGAATATCTGAAAAACACTTCCATCTAAACACATCCAAAAGTTAATTCAATTACCCTCCCCCAAAACATAGTCCCCTTAAGTGTTCCTGCATCAGTTCCCCACAGTCCTCTATTTAGCAAAACAATCCAAACACCTGGGCATCATCCTTGACTCATTCCTTTCCTGTCCTTCAATCCTGTGTCCAGCCCATCATTAAGCACTGCCACCGATGCCACTGATGTACGTGTCAGGGCGATGCCCTATCTCCACCTCCACAGCTACCCCTCCACCCAAGCCCTGTTGTCATTCATCTGACCTAGCGCCGGAGACCCCAGACTGCGCTCCTCCCATCTAGCCGTGGCCCTTCTCACCTTCCCTTGACACTGCTGTCTAAGTGGCCTTTTCAAAATGCAAATCAGACCGTATCATCCCCTGCTTAAGCTCTTTCATGTTCTCAGATAAAGAACTGTCAGATAAAGAACTGTCTACTTAGCATGACCAGCAAGGACCTGCAAAGGCTGGCCTCACCTGAAGCTACAGCCTAACATGAATCCTGTCTCCCTGCTCTGTGTACTCAGGACACTGGCCTTCTTTCATCTGGGCAACTTCAGCCCATGGCAGGGCTCTTGCTAATGCCATTCCCTCTGTCTGAAATGCTCTCTCTTCCCTGAATCTCCCCCACGCAGACGCAGTCTGGATAACTTTTACTCATTCTTCAATTCTTAAATCACAGGTCATTCTTCAGAGATACCTTCCTGCCCCGTACCCCAAGACCGGGGCAGGTTCTTCTGTAACATAAGCATGTAACACCATGAACCTCACCGTCATAACACTTAGCGTATTTGTAATTATGCCTTTGTTCATGTGATTATTTATTCAATAACCCTTTTCCCCAGTGGAATAAAATATACTCCATAAGGACAGAGACCAAGTCAGTCTTTGCTGAACATTGTATCTCTGCAGGCACTGATACATATTCATCGAATGATTAAGATGAATCAATCTAAAAAAACAACGGAATTAATTTTATATGTAACAGATTAAGTGGCAGAAACTACATTTCTGTTGAGTGATAGGTCATATATTAAATTTTAACTCAAAACTTCCCTCTTCTACTATAAGCTTCTCAACACTCTGAATATCTCGATGTATAATCCTTTTCATTTTCTCAGTGGCATCTAACCAAAGGGTGTGATCTGGTCTTGAAACCCACCCCTGGGTCTTGAAACTGGCCCCGCTGTGGTTGTGGCAGCCAGAGCACACTGCCCTGGGGCCCGGGCCGCCTGCCCTCTGCCGCGTTCACCACGCTCCCGCGCATCTCCCCGCAGGCCTTCTCAGCCACCTGTCCTTCAAGGCAGGGTCTATTGCGGGCCCTTGTTTGGGGTGACTCTTCAGAGTCTATTTTTTGTTACGCACTTGGGTTTTTGCCCCCACAGCTTTGGCAGGAGTAGGAAATGGGCATGGTGGTGGATGGAGATGATACTGATGGCTGTCCCGATTTATGGTCACTACCAAGAGGGGAACTTGTGAATATCTGATCTGGAATCTGAACTGCCTAGCAGAAAGTGCAGAGAGTGGAGGGAATTGCATAAAAAGATGTCAGTAGCATTCATTATTTTCAGTGTGTTTTGGGGAAATGACTAAGTGCCAGGCCTACTAACTCTGAATCTCCAAAATTGGCCCAGAAATCTGCATTTTAATATGCAGCCCAAGTCATTTTGAAGCTTGTGTTTCCTGTGCTGCACTGTGAAAAACCACTGGCTTAGCAGCACCTTTTATTGAGAGCAATGTTAACATTTACTCTGTAAACAAAACAAAAACACAAAAACCAACCTCTATTCTCGGCACCACTAACTGGCGCGGGACAAGGTGCACACGTGCCACCACGCTGGCTGACCCTCTGGCCCCTTCCATCAAAGTGTATTAACGCATGTTATCGTGTCTTTGTGCGGAGAAGCCTGGAGCAGCCGTTACCTGTTTTTCTTTGTGAATCCCAAGAACATCTGTAGTCTACCACCTGGAGTTCTCTGTAGCAGGTGCATGCTCGAGATAGCAATGCTGAAAAATCATATGACATTGGCCCAGACCACAATTTGCAGCCTGTCACTCTTGCCAAATGGGCCAGTTGAGATGGCAACCACAATTTGAGCAGATGTGTATTAATAATTTAGAGAAGTGTCACAATATAAAAGAAAGAGTATAAGAATATGGAATATATCTTGTGGGGCTCGAGAGGCAGATTTCAACTGCCTGGGAACCTCATTTTTGTTCATCCCCTTTACAAGTTCTCATCCCTTCTTTACTCATCCCCAAAGCATTAGCTACTCCTAGAGACTTTATGAAGGGGAAGAAAGTTGTAAGTCCTTCAAACAAAGGGAAGCAGTGGTATAAAGGGTGGATACCTCAGTTGGAAGGTCCTGAGAGCCTCTGATTCAAACCTTTGTTATATAGATGGGGAAATGGCGGCCCAGGGACATTACGTGAATGAGCCAGGCGATAGGCGACATTATCTTCTATTCTGTTCGGAACCCAAAGTGTAGCTGGAGTCCCGGGGTCAGGTGGGGTTCAGGGTCCCTCTCACACCATCATAACTTGTTCACTCAGTGTTCCAGGCAGCGGGAATGCTCGATGATATTCTCTCCACTATAATGGAAGTTGTGTGATGCTGGTACTTCTCTGTCTTGTTCTCCACTGTAACTGTAGCATTTGAAACAGTGCTAGGCATATTGTGAGTACTTGGTAAGTCTTAAGAAGGCCTGGGAGCTTCTGTGTTTGTGTTTCTGGGAACTTTGAGTCACTTGTAAGAAGTCCAGCTATGCTGACGGAGGGATTTTGTGCCCACAAGAACCTGCGAATGAGACCTTACTGGGAAAGAGGATTTTTGCAGGTGTAATCAAGTGAAACTGAGGTCATGCTGGATTAGATGGAACCTAAACCCAATGACTGGTGTTCTAAAAATATAAAAATACAGATGCACACAGGGAGAAGGCTACATGATAGCAGAGCAGAGATTTTAGTAGTGCAGCTGCAAGCCAAGGAATGTCACGGATTTGCAGCAACCTCCAGAAGCTAGGAGGTGGACGAGGACTCTTCCTTAGAAACTTCAGAAGGACCGTGGTCCTGCTGATGCCTTGGTTTTGGACTTCTAGTCACCCGAACTATGAGAGAACATGGATGAATATCTGTTTTTTTAAACATAAGTTTATTTATTTTATTATTTTTTGATTTAATCTTTATTGTATTTTTTCCATTACCATTTAGTCCCCTTATACACACCTCCCCTGGCAATCACCACACCGTTGTCCATGTCCATGAGTCCTTTTTCCTTTTTGCTCAATCCATGTACCCCCTGGTACCTGTTGTTTTAAACCATCATTTTGTGGTATTTTGTTATGGCAACTCATTCAAGAGGAGAGGCCTTGAAACTATGTGGAGAGACAATGAAGACTAGTTAGTTATTCGGTATTCAAGGCTGATCACCCATAGGACTCGAGCCTCAGCTGCTGTCTGCCCACGACTGCCCAAGAGACCCCCCAGTGAGACAAGCAGAACTGCCAAGGGGCCTCAGGCACGGAATGTCCATGGTGTGGGACACCTTGGACATCCCAGACCAGTAAAGCCCTAGGTTACTGCAGTCCTGGTTGTCACCACATGGGACAGAAGATCCCCCCACCCAGCTGAGTCCAGTCAACCCACCGAATTGTGAGATAGTAAAGCATTTTTTTTTAACTACTACATTTGGGGGTGGTTTTCTAAATAGCAATAGATAACTAGAACATTTAGGCTCCCCATAAGCAGACTCTGAAATTAGAAAGTGACTTATTAGATGTGTTCCCAGGAAGAGCAAGAAGTGGCGTGGGGAATTGGGACAGCACAGGGAAGACATCCAAACAAAGTGTCATGGAGGATAAGCATGACCTAATTCTGTAAGGAGTTCCGGATACAGTGTAAGTCATAACTCAGTATTGTCCCCTTCAGGGTCAAAGACACCGTGGAATCTAAACTCCCTTATCCTTCAGTCATTGGTTAAGGGCTTCCCCAGGGATGCTCAAACTCCCTGTCCCTTCTGGTTCTCTGGGAAAGCAGTGCTAGGGGATGCTAGCAGCAGCCCCCCGACAGGAGACATGGGCACTGAAATCTGGGAGTGAGGGTGCACCAAGAAGCTGTACAGGCAAGACAGTAAAGATAGGGTGACCAGTTCTTTCCAGTTTGCTCGGGACTGTTCATATTTAAAATGGAAATTGGTCCAACATCCTGGGAAGCTGCTTAGTTCAGGACAAACTGAACAGCTGGTCACTCTAGAAAGGGATCCCAGGGATCTGCACACGAGCAGAACTTGACAGTATCTGCTGCCGTGGGTGACTACCCCCAGTTGGAGTGAGCAGGGTCCATGGGACTGTCCAGAGCTGTCTCTTATAAGAGATCAGGGACGCTGGGAGTCAACAAGCAGCCAACGACCATTTTAATGTAACAGCCTGTGACTCATAATAGCTATGAATGTTTTCAGAGGGTTTCAAACACTGGAAAAGGTCTGAGGATGATCAAAGTGGAAAAACATCTTTTACTTTGGCAGTCAGAGGCGTGGGTGAGAGGAGAGGGTCAGAGGGCACGTCGGCGGGGCTGGGAGCTGGGCTGGAATGTGGCGTCACCTGTGGAGGAGGGTGTGAAGGGAATGACAGACAGGTGGAAATCTGGGAGTTAGTGGAAATCGGGGGTGGGGGAGACAGAAAGAGAGGGATTCACTGTTAGTTAGGAATTGTTTAAAAAGAAAGTGTTCTGAAATGCTCATTTTTGGGTGTTTCCTGAGGGAGAGGAATTCTTGGATAAAAATGAAGGTGAAAGCCAGTCGTGGGGGTGGAGGGGCTGGTGGCTTGTGGTACTAACAGGGACAGAAATGGAGTTCTAATCACCTTAATTAAAAGCCAAGAAGCTGGTTTACGTCACAAACAGAATGGAAATAAGAAATTTATTCACAGAAATGAGAACTCCAGTGAGAAAAAGCAAAGATAATGGGGAGATTTCATTAATGCTTATAGGTTAATGAATGGTTTGAGGATAATAAACATAAATATATTCATTTAATATCAGAATATTAGATGAAAGGGGAGTTTTGCAACCAAGAGCAAAATGCCTACAGGATAAACAAAAAGAATGGTATTTTATTTAAATTCCACAAGTGAGTAAGTATATGAAAGAGGTTATGTCCCAGAGTGTAATGCTTTGGCTAAGCGGGAAAAGGGGTCAAAGAAAGGTTTGGATAAATTAGCGAGTGAAAATCCATCAGATTAATAAGAAAAGGCACTTAGGATTTTTCTGGATTTTTTTAAATTTATATTTTATTTGGTTTAACTATTTAGAAGATATGAAAGGCCATTCAGTGAAAGCTTGCTTTCTTTTCCTTGCATTGGTCCCACATCTGTCCAGCCCTCGCCTCTCCCAGCAGGTCATGGCTGCTACAATCCCGTCTTCTCCCCAAAGTCTCAGGTAATGGTGACAGAATGCTTGGTCAGATGGACCACTGGTGTTCCCAGTACGACATTTCTCGTGGTATTTTTTAGTGGTCATTGGGTTACTAACGACAAGTGTCTTTGGCCTGCTTTTTAAAAAATGCAGAGAGATCTGCAGAATGAGAAATGGTGAGAAGTGTCAGAAGCCATAAAATTGTACATGGATGCCCAAGGTCATGCCATGTGGAAGACCACACTGGACTCAAGTCTCACATCCCAGCTCTGGCGTGGCCTCTGCTTGAATCTCTGAGCTGGCTGGTTTCCCTGTGAGACATAGGTTTTAACTGTCACTGTTTAATAATTCACATCTTTGTTTTTCATATTTTCCCAAGGACATGTGAGTACCCGGGCCACTACGTAATGGCTTCTTTGCCCGTCTTGCTTTCTCACAGCCTTTCGTCCTCACTGTAGCCTTCGGGCTTTGACTTTATTGTGCTGGTCGGACTGTGACACCAGGCACGGCAGGTCGAAATGACAGCATTCCGCTTGGTTTATCTCAGTGTTGTTTCTTACAAGTGAGGGCAAAGCCAAATCAGACGTGGATAAATGGAGATACAAGGAAGCCATCTCTGAATCCTTCACCCAGACACGTGTGGCTGGGCTTCTCTCCATGGCCATGTTTCATCGGAAACGTGAAGATAATGTTTCCCCCACGTCCTTCGAGGGTGTGGTGGTACATGTTAATGAGATAAGCTTCAACACGCAGTTTGAGTTCTTCAGGCTTGAGGTCCTTGATAAAAAAAATGGGTTATAGAATTAGTGAGATAAAGGAGCATATTCCAACCATGACCATTTTTCATTACAGAGTAACTTGACAGTGGCTCTAAGCCTCTTACTCCAATACAATGGCCAGAAACTTCCAGTACGGTGCATATGACTTCTTAACATTCTGCTTCATCTTTCTATGTACTAAATGCCTAGGACTGTGGATAGTTCATTCAATCACAGATATGCTTTAAATGTGCACTGGATCCTGAAAGAGGCATCGTCTCAGAAAGAGCTCTGGGCTGCTGGCTGGGAGGCGGGCTTTTCCCTGATTCCACCTCACCCAGCAGCCTGCTTCACCTGCCTCGCTTTCCTTCTCATTACGCGGGTAACGATTTCTACCCTGTGCATCTCTGAGGATGAACGGGAAAGGGCAGTAAGAGAAAATGGATATACAAGTTGTTCAGCAGAATGAGGCTCATGAAAGAGTAATATGAGCATTAGTGTCTATACAGGGTATTTTCTCAAATTAGAAAGAAATTGGATATATCAGGAAACAAGGTCCACACGCTCTAGGCCAGGACTTTCCCACCTCAACTGAACTGTAGACCAATAACACACCTAAATTTTGTACTGTGAGGTATCAAAATCATACATGCCTATGTATATGTCCAAAATGGACATATGTAAAATATGCATATATGGATATAAAATATACACGTATCAACCTTTCAACAACAAAAGTCTTCCTTTCAGCCGGCTCACACTGAGCTGCTCTTGGAGGGGAGTTGGAGGAGCCAGGATGTGACCGAGGGGCCCAGTGCCAAACTCCGATCCCTGCCAGCGTGCGTTCCAGCCCACGGCCTTTGGGTGACCTTAGGAGTCTGGGCAGATTCTGTTCCAAGAGCTCGAGGGACTCAGAGAAAGGGGGTGAAAAGTCCCTGTTGGTTCCCGGCCCCCCGCCCCTCTCCCCAAAAGTGGACAGCCTAATGGGGTCTGGAGATGCTGGGACCTGTGCTGGCGGCTAGAGTCTAGCAGGTGGCAGGAATTCACCGCCTTCCACTTAAGTATCTACTGAGCCCAGCAGGTAGCACAAGAGTGCAATGGTCAAGATAAGCATTCTTAAAATCCAGGATCATCATATTTAGCATTAGGGACAGCAACTGATGTATTTCGGGATACACCACCAGGAGTGGTGGGGATGGAGGTGCAATGAAGAGCACAACTCCCCTCGGCCTGAGTGTCACGGATGGAAGTGCGGGCCTTGTTTTGTGGCAATCTCTGATTTTTAGCTGAGGTCCAAATTTGCATTTTATGTAAAGTTCCCCCCATTTTTGAATGTTGGTGTGTCTATACACATACTCACACACACATGCTCAGGTCATTAGGTAGAAAAATTCTCCCTGGGGTTCCTTGAACCCTCAGGTGGTGGCGAGGGGCGGGTGTCACAGGCAGGAGGAGGAGTCGATTACACGCCAGCACAAGTTTTCTCCCTCCGGAGCTCCGCCCGACCTCCAAAGTGGAGGTGGAGAGGCTTCTGGACCATGGTGTAAACATCTATCAGTTTCCTAGGGTGGAGCAGTTCAGGAAGACTGTGTTGGAACTCTTTGTTTTAGTTTCTCCATTTTATTTGTCAAAGATTATGGGTCCCCCAGCCTATAAAGGAGTTACTGTGTAGACAATGGAATGATGTTTTGAAAGCTGTGTGAGTTTCTAAGATAAACTGTGTGAGCGTATGCGAAATGTGCATTCAGGAAGTGGAACTGATGCTGACCCATATAATCATAAACACTGGCTACTTCCTCCTAACCAAGGGGAGGGAACAGATCATCACCTTTGCACTTGTAAAGCAGCAGAGCTGAAATGTAACAGCCGGGCCACAGACCCCCTATAAGGTGATTCTGGGGAACTAGTGTGCTTCAGAATTGGAAGGATAAGTACTACCAAACAATTCATTGCCATGCTTCTTCCGAATTGTGAAATTTTCCAAATGCTAAGCAACCAACAGGAAAGTGTCTGCCAGGGCACAGACTACAGCTATGAATTTGGAGAAGGCACTTCTGTTCAGATGATTGTTTCAATTTTCTCACCCGTGAAACAGGATAGCCAAAGAACAGCTTTGAAAACATGATGGAAACCAAAAGCTTGATTCTTTCCTTTTCTCTCACTGGGAAGCCTGCATGCAGACATCGACCACACCTAATTTAATCACTGCTGTTTCAATTTTCATGGGGAAATCAAAAGACTTAGAGGCTAAGGACTGTAAGCCCAGGGAAGGGGGAGGGTGGGCAGCAGCCAGCGGTGGTGAGAATCTACCAGCAGTGGTGGGAGCCCCGAAAGACACAGTCACGTACATTATTCCAGTTAATACTCACCACACCCCCAGCGGCAGGAACCGTCACTGCCCTGTTGCGATGAAGCGAGTTTTCTTTTTGAAGGCTTGTTCCAATTACAAATCAAAGTAGAAAATAAAAGTGTCACACAGGAAATGAGGGATGAATGAAAAGAAGGGAAAATTGGAAGTTACATTATTCTCACTTGTCTTTAACTTATCTGATTAATCTTTCTTAGTTTCTTTCTTCTGACTAGTCCTCAAAGGCCAGCATTTTCAATCTTTGGTCCTTTTTCCAGCCTATGTTTCTGAGTGATCTCACACTGCAGGCTGGAGGCCCAGCCTACTGGTAGATGACTCCCTTCTCTGCCCATTTCCGTCCTACATTCCAGAACGGGGTCTGCCTGGCCGGCTCCCAGCTTGCTACCTGCACACATACGTGGGTGCAGCAGCACTGCTCACAGCCAGTGGTATGCGCTGGGCCAGAGTCACGTCAGTCCCTTGCAGAATTCCAGTGAGATCAGGACTAAATAACATCTGCCTAAACTAAGAAGAGATCAGAAATATGACCAAAAGGGGCGGTTTTGGATCATCGACACCTCCTGAAAATAATGGGGACTGCTGAATAGTTTTTAAGGGCCAGGCAGTTTTCCGGTGTCCTGGATTTCTGCATCCGTTCTAAGGTATAGTCACTGCAGGGGGAACCCCATTCAGTGTCCCTACCTCCACCCCGTTTCTTTACTGACCTCAGGCTCCGGGAGGACCAGATGTTACTCTCATTCTGCACGACCTGACATCCTTACCTAGTTTAGCACATGGCAGCATACCAACAATGCTCTGATCCCTGGCCAGCTGCCCCTGGACTGAAACTCCAGGATTGCTACTTCCCGTTCCAAGTTGGACCAAATCATGACATCCTTGGACAGACTTGATCTTTGCCACACTGGCCCTGTCCAAGAAAACAGAAGCTGGTCTATTTTCTTATAGTCTATTTTAGTTTCTGGACAGCTTCTTCCACCACCTTCCTTTACAAGATATCTCGTACCAAATCTTGACCCCCTGTATTCGTGGCTATTTGAGTGTATCCACAAGGATGTTTGGACATATTTCAAATTCAGCAATGTTTGAATCAAGTTGGGTGTCTCTGTAGACCCTGAATCTCATTCCTTCTCTATGTGCATTAAGTAAGAAGGGCGAATGGCGGCAGACTTAGAATAGTGTAGTTGTCATTCATAACTGCCGAAACTTCCTTTTTTTTTCTCCACTGATACCACTCTGGAAAGTCGTAACTGTCATACTCTCTCCCTCTCCTCCTCAGCCCCCTCTGTCCTTTCTGTGTGGCAAGAATCTCTAGTTTTGCCAATAACTGGTGACTTTGGTCAAGCTGCTGTGTGATGATTTAATACCTAAAATAACTTTCTTGCAAAAATAGCAACTGCTCAATAACGGGTTAGTACAATTTTTATAAATGATTACATGTGAAGGAGGACCTCCCCAAACTGGACTTATCCTCCAGCAGGTGGGCCCCTTGTAGTACAGGCTTCCCGTGCCAGGTGAGTGTTCTAGGAACCCATCTGTATCAGAGTGCCAGCTGGTGGTGTTCTGAGGAGCTGCGTTCAGCTTCAGTGAATTTTTTTTGAAGCCTCTTCCCATGTGTTTGCCCATGTCATGATGGGTGATTTATGAGAGCACCCGCCCACACCGTGCGGAGTGTTCAGCAGTGTTTGAACAAAAGCAGGATGACCCCATGCCTCACCCTCCCTGTTCACCCCATCTCTCCCTGAGCAACTTTCTTCTGTTTCCCCAATGAAAAAAGTCCTCAAAGGAAAAAGTTTTGCCAGTGTGGAAAAGGTGAAACAAAAACAGTAAAAGCATTAAAAGGCTTCAAAATCAATGAGTTGAAAAACTGTTCTGAGCAGTAGAAAAAAATGTCTCGATAGGTGTATTGCATCAAACAGAGAGTACTTTGAAGGTGACTGAAGTTTGAACGTGGATGGAAAAACACAATTTTCATAAATAACTTCCGTTCTTTTGGCCCCCCCCGGTGTGTGTGTGTGTACATATGTAAGTATATGTACATATACTAAATATTATACTACAACTTGGCTGTTGTGCTCTTACATCATATATCTTTACTTTTTTTTTTCAGATTAAAGATTTTGTGGCATAGTGAGTTTAAATCCTGAGTCCACTATTATGTGGCTTTGGGCACGTTACTTAGCTCTTCTGGATCCCAGTTTCATACCTGTAAAATGAAAATACCTCCTACACTCAGTTGCTAAATAGAGTGTGATGATATAGATGAAGTTCTCAGCACAGTGCCCGGCACACACAGTAACAGTGAGCATCACCGCTGTCTTTGGGACTTCGTTCATGTCCATGCTTCTTAGAGTGCTGCTCCTCCCCTTTCCCACTCTGCAAAGCCCTACAAGACCTGGTTGAAACCCCCTTTCCATTCACTGGAGGTGCAGTTCCTCACCTGTGCTTCACTGCACCCAAGCCGTTTATTATATTTGATTGTGTTGTGCACATTTGACTTACCACTTTTCCTGCTCAACCCTATCCTTGCATTCAAAACATTCCATTTTGACCCAAGAAAGATAGCTTCTGCAGGATGGGGAGTGACTTGGCACAGGGATCTGGTGGCTGGCACTTCAGCTCTCTCCCCGAGCACCAGCCCCAGACTCTTTTCCCCGCCACTCCAGTCCCCCCGGCCCTCCCTCTGCTGGAGCCCAGGGAAATGCCTGTCGACTGCATACGTCTTTCTGTTTGGAGGACAATATTTCCCTTCGAGTAATATCCTTGTCTCCAACACCTGTCTTTCCAGTTTCAGATGCTGTTGGAGCAATTCCGATGAAGCACTCCCCAAAGCATGTTGCAGACTTACACGCAAATGGTGTGTTTCCTGAAGAATTGAGACCCTGAAAGAGTTTTATCAGGTGATCATAGTAGGTTTAAACTCACAGACTTGCTGAAAAGGTGGCAAACTGGCTCATGACATCAATGCCAGTTATGTTGATGGCTACAACAGGCCAAAAGCTTACATTGTAGACCCAGGTCCACCGAAATCCACAGCCAAAAATTTCTGGAGAATGATACAGGAACATAATGCGGAGGTCACTGTCATGACCACAGACCTCATGGAGAAAGGAAGGAGGTGAGGTGACTAGCACTGGCTGGCCAACGACAGTGAAAAGTATGGGGACTTTCTGGTCACTCAGAAGAGTCTTCAAATGTTTGCCTATTATACTGTGAGGAATTTTACTCTAAGAAACACAAAGACAGCTCAGGCCAGGTGGCTCAGTTGGTTGGCATGTTATCCTGTACACTAGAAGTTCGAAGGTTCAATTCCCGTTCAGGGCACCTACCTTGGTTTTGGGTTTGATCCCCAGTTGGGGCATGTGTAGTAGACAACCAGTCAATGTTTCTCTCTCACATTGATGGTTTTCTCTCCTCTCCTCCACCCCCCTTTCTCTCTAAAATCAATAAAAACATATCCTCAGGTGAGGATTAAAAAAAGAAATAAACACAAAGACAAAAAAAAGATCCCCCAGAAAGGAAGACCAGTGGGCATGGTCACGCAGTGCCGCCACACGCAGCGGCCTGACACAGGAGTGCCAGCCGCTCACTGCCAGTGCAACTTTGCAGAGAAAGGAGTCCCACGCCCGGCGCCCTGCGATGGAGCCCGTTGCTGTCCGCGGCAGTGCTGCGGTTGGAAGAACGGGCACATGCTTTGTGCTAGACAGTATGTTGAAAATTCAGCACGAAGGCACTGTCAACATATTTGGCTTCTTAAAACACATTCGTTCGCAAAGAAACTATTTGGTGCGAACTGAGAAATAGTATGATGCCCTGGTTGAGGCCATACTTAGTAAAGAGACTGAAGTGCCAGACAGTCATATTCACGCCTGTGTCAACATGCTCTTCATTCCTGGACCGGCAGGGAAAACAAAGCTAGAGAAACAATTCAAACTGCTGAGTCAATCAAACATACAGCGGAGTGATTATCCCATGGCCCTAAAGCAATGCAACAGGGAAAAGAACAGAACTCCTTCCATCATCCCTGTGGAAAGGTCAGGGGTGGCGTTTCATCCCTGAGTGGGAAAGGCACAGAATACACCAATGCCTCTTGTATCATGGATGGTGATGTACTTGAAGTGAGACATTTTCTATGTCCCAAATGGCCAAACCCAGGTAGCCCCATTAGTAAAACTTCTGAACTTCTAAGTATTATCCAAGTAGAAGCTTCCGGCTGGGATGGGCCGATGAACTTTCTGTGCTCTGACAACCCTTTGCTCCAACTGAAAAAGAAAATTCCATGGATGTTGATTAGTTTGATGAGACCAGGAGTCTTTCTGACGCTCAATGACGCAGCATCAGTCTCCCTACGCAGCGCTCCTCACCTCGTGAGCGAGAAGGGAATCCGCCCCCGTCCCGGGGTGGTAATGGAGCAGTGTTGCCTGATGAAAATACAGCCGAGAGCTGAGAGTTGTTACATCCTCAGAAGGGAGAGGGAAGTCCGCATCCGAGCATTGTTTTTCTCTTTCCAAAATTAGACTGGAGAGTCAGCCCAGCCCTTGATATTGTTTCCCCCCATCACCTGCCAGTAACTTCCGCAACACAGGATTCTGCTGCTGAATTTATATCATTAACAATCTGTGCAAAACTTCTTGTAATTTGCCCTGGCTGGTGTAGCTCAGTGGATTGAGCGTGGGCTGGGAACCAAGCGGTCCCGGTTCGATTCCCAGTCAGGGCACATGCCTGGGTTGCAGGCCAGGTCCCCAGTTGGGGGCACACTAGAGGCAACCACACCTTGATGTTTCTCTCCCTCTCTTTCTCCCTCCCTTCCCCTCTCTCTAAAAATAAATAAAAATAAAAAAATCTCAAAAAAAAAACTTCTTGTAATTTACTCACTGCATTTCAACTGAAATGATTGAGTTTCACAGTATTTCTAAGAATGGAATTAGGAGTTTTTGTATTTATTTTAACAGACATTTTCAATTTATAGATAAAAGGAACTCCCAATTATAGAAACATGTTTGTTTTTAGTGTCAAAATTTTAGCTGTATTTGTAGCAACAATCAGGTAAATAAAATGCCGTTCCCTATGATATTCAACACTTTACGACTGCAGGGTTCACCTGAGGTAGGAAACAATCTGATACTATAAATACTGCTCCAATGTCTCCATGGACCAAATTTATATTTATAATCATAGATTTTGATATTTTACTGCTGGATCAGTTTTCTAGTTCTGTGTCATTATTTAATGATGAAGTTCATTATCTACTCTTATTCCTTAAGTCTCCTGATACCGCTTCATGTTGTTTCAGAATTTAATTCTGTTTGAGCATGGCATTTTAACTCTTATGGAAAATAGAAATACTTTTGTTTTGAAAGATGTTTTTGTGAAAATAACACCTTACCCAACATTGCTTAAATGGTTTACCCGAGGAATTGCAAAAATGAATATAAATATTTCCATGAAAAACAAAACTCCTCCATTTTTGTCTTTTTCTCCCAGTGTTCCTCTTAACACTTTCTCTCGACCCCCGGATCGCTTCCCACCCTTCCCTGAGACTCGCTGTGTGTCCCTTCCCTCTGCCTGGAATGGCGCTTCCCATTTTCCTTTGCTACTGGAATCCTACTCATCCATGGATGAATTCTTGTTTTCTCCATGTTGGAATTATTTGCTCACCAAGCTGCAATAACAGTGCTTCTCCCCTGTCATGGAACTTACCACTGTAACCTTTTATTATCATGTCCATATGTTCCTTAACTGACTGTGAGCTCTTGGAGGGGGGACTATATCTTATTCATATTTGTTTCCCTAAGTACCTAATACTGTGCTCAAAATACAGTAGTTGGCCATCACATTTTTGTTGTATTTTTACTACAAAAATATACACATTTATAGCATCTATCTAAATCGAGAGGTCAGAAATATGACTGAAGTTATCACTTCTAGGTCAGCAGAACCTTCTGTAAAGCTCATGGGTGGCTGAACAGTTTCCAAAAACCACATGGCTAGATGGTTTAAAATGTGTCACAACCTCTATGTGAAGTAAGTATCCAGGCATGAACATAATAAGTAGAGGCTAACATTTAATGACTAACAAAGTCCGGGAAGCATAAGAGAAATTGGGTCATATGCAGGGGAAATAGGTCAGTGAAATTTTAAAAAAATCTAATAAGCTCTGGCTGTGATTTTTAGTTTCTGCATATTATGCATAATAGAATCCTTATTAAAATTTATGGCTGTGGAAAACTGGCCAGTTTCAGTTTCAGCATGGTTGGCTCAGGGACATTTCCTGTCATCAATAGGAAGCTGCCATACAATTAAAGGGATCAATGATGCAGTGAACTGAAGTAGTTGTTGTTGTTTTTTGTCAGGTAATTGAACTAGTTGTGCATTCCACATTCTTTCAGTCATACACACATGATCTTTGAATCCATCATGTAGGAAGCTGCTTGGGCTGCTTTAGCCTATTGATTTGAGAAGCACTAAAAGGAGCTGGGTTTAGTTAGGAAGGTAGTAAGGTAACAGCAATAAAATGGTACAGGGGACGCACATTGGACACACAGAGTAGCTTTATGGAGACTTAATGATTTTTGAGAACAATTTGCAAATCTGATGTGATTCAATTAGTACTGTAATAATCTACTTTAAAATATGGTGGAACATTCTGTTATATATTTACTGCATTTGGTTGTGGTCTAGAAACAGTATAATGCTTATTATCAGTGGTGCGTTGGTAAACCAGCTCTCTGTTCAGTTTGGTTTTGCTTTTTAAAACCCTAATTCCTAGTGTTTTCCTATTTCATGGTGTAAATATTCCCACTCTGGGCTGCTTTAAGCTACCAACAGTTTAATAACTGCTCTCAAAATTTCCAGATATCTGATGATCAGCAATTCGGAGCTGGTACACCATTGCTAGTTATTACAAACAGTGGAGGAGAGCCTGCTAAAGATTTAAAATCATGCACTTTTGGGGCCAGAAGCATTCAGCATATTTGAGCCCTTCTCCTAACTTTGCAGGAGAAAAATCTTGGCATTGAGGAAATGTGAGGTCCTCAAAGTCATGCAGAAGGTTACTAGCAGATTCGGGAGGAATCAAGGTGTCTGGACTCCCCATGCACCTTCCATGCAAAAGCCTTTCTACAGGGAGTAGAGAAAAAACAGACGCCGGACAGGAGTGGAGACCCGGCTGTACAACTTGGCTTTGGGATGCGATGGGTGGGAATGGGGCACAGGTGCTGTGGACTTGAAGTCCCACAGAACTGCCACAGATGGCATTGAGAACCATGTAGAAAACTGCAGGTTATAATCTCGATTTATCAGCAAGCAGTCCCCTTAACCTTTGGGGGCACTTTTTAATGATTTTTGTGTGTCAGTTTTGATATTAGTATGTCTCAAACTCTAGTGTGTATTAAATAATCTAGGGTAATTATTAAAAATGAACCCAGGTGGGGCTGTTAGATAGTCTATAGGCCACACTTTAGTTTTGATCCTCTTTAAATCACTTTTTAGATCTAAGATGCTATGTCTATGTACTTACAGCCAGGGAAATTTTCTGGACGGGTAGGACCCCACAGTAGTTCTTAGATTAGCTGGACCAATCGCCAGCGAAGCTTTTCAACGTTTCTCACCCCCCAGTTTCACCCAGAACCTACTTAGTAAGAATTGAGAGGAAGAGGGCTGGGAAATTGGGTACTTTTTAAAAAGTTTCCTATTTGATTTAGATGCCCAACCATAGCTAGGAACTTCAGGGACTGCTAGTCTAGAGAATGCTCTGCAGGGTCAGAAAGTGGTTAACTAGTTGCTAACAACTGACCCACAGAGAAGCCTTTCTGATGGCTTCTCAACAGGGCACGGGAAGGAGCAGGCGGCGGCCGTAGGGCACAATCTGGTCGTCAGCCAGAAGTGTCCTTGTAGCACTCAGCAGGGCAAGAGCAAGTATGAAGGGCCTAAGGAGGGCCTGAAATAAGGTGTTGATGGTAAGTCAGTGAATCAGGTTTGAGTTTTGAAAGTCTGTTACTAAAAACACAATTTTGAAAATCTAACACTTGAGATGAGTAATTTATGATACATTAAGATGAGCATGGTTCTTGCTTACCTCTCCTGTATTTTTTTTTTAAGAAAAGCCTCATCAAAAAAAAAAAAAAATCCCCCAAATCTAGGAAATCCAATGTTGTTTTTACCCTTTAAAATACCATCCCTCCCTTTTAAGCAGAAAAATTTTGGATTTATGACTTGGTTTTTAGTCACATTAATTTTTCAAAAATATACAGCTATGACAATGCTATCTGCCCACAAAGGAGGGCAGTATATTCTTACTACACTTAGTGCATTGTTATAATAAAGACTGCTTTAAATAAAAACAATTTTTTTGAGCTTGTACAGAATGTTTTTAAAAAGATTTATTTATTTTAGACAGAGGGGAAGGGAGAAACAATAATGTGTGGGTGCCTGTCACGCGCCCCCTACTGGGGACCTGGCCCGCAACCCAGGCATGTGCTGACTGGGAATTGAACCAGCGGGCCTTTGGTTTGCAGGCTGGCATTCAACCCACTGAGCCACACCAGCCAGGACTGTACAGAAGAGTTTTAAGAAGAGAAGCATTTGGTCATGCAGTCCTAGGTTCTCTACGAAGTTGCCCACATCTTTGAAGTCTATTGACATCCAAAGAGCACCGCATGCCAGCGAGCTGTCCAGGCAGGAGCGTTATGAATAAGTGTGGCACGTGTCTGATCTTCCCACATAGGTCGGCTGGTTCTAATAAAGGGTTGGAAAATAGTCTCAAATTTGTACACTGATTTTCACATGCTTATTTACCTAAATTTGCTTTCTTTAAGTATGTTCGGTTGTTAAAGGGGTCTGTGGCTTTGGCTGGTGTGGCTGTTAGTTGGGCGTCGTTCTGCAGACTAAAAGATCACGGGTTGGATTCCTGGTCCCGACACATGCCTGGGTTGCGGGCTTGGTCCCGTCGGGTGTGTGCAACAGGCAACCAACTGACGGTCCTCTGTCATACCGATGTTTCTCTCCTTCTCTTCCCCTCTCTGACCCTCTCCCCCTTCTTCTCTAAGAGCAATGAAAAAATGTCCTTGGGTAAAGATTTAAAAAAAGGTCTGTGATTACATATTCGTAAAAAATGGAACTACATCTGCTGCCTTTAGATTTACAGTGTAGTTGGGAAGACACGAAGAAAATGAAACTTGTTTAACATTTCTCAGATTTGACAGTTATAGGAACTTTAGCTTTTGTGTCAAAGTCATGGGAAATCCTGAAATAAATTAGAGGGCAACAGAAAAAAACTTCCTTAGAGTTGTCAAGAAATTGTTCCTACTTGGTTTTATAATCAATAAATCAATGATAATAAAATTGTGAGTTTAAGATGTATTCAGTGGGCTATATAATTTTATTTGGAAGGTCGTAAGATTTCAAGTTGATTATTTGATTCAGAGGAAGGCTAACTTCTGTATCGAGTATGTAATTTCTAAGAACCATTATTTTAAAGCTTTACATTTTAAAATAATTTCAGATTTATAGAAAAAATATTTTAAAACGTATAGTAGATTTCTATATACCCTTTGTCCAGATTCTCCAAAATGTTAACAATTCACATTTTAATTATCATTCTCCTCCTCTATATGCACAGTAAATATACAAACGCACACGCACGTCTTTTTTTCCTGAGCAATTTGAGTAAATTGCTGACATCATTCTTCTTTATATCCAAATACTTCTGTGTGCATTGCTAAAAGCAATGACATTTTCTTATGTAACCACAATACAAATATCAAATAATTAATATTGATTTAATACTATTAAATCTATTAATCTACAGACCCTACTCAAATTTTACCCGTTGTCCCAATTATGTCCTTTATAACAAAAAAACTTTTGTCCTGGCCCAGGACATCTAATAATGTCCCTTTGGTCTCCTTTAATTTGGGAGAATTTGTCTTTTTGTTTTTTCATGACCTTATTATAATTTTTGAAGAATACAGGCAATTTTCTACAGTGCTCACCCCCCGGACTCACCTGATGCTTCCCAGGTTGTGCATTTCCTGCACTGCCCGCACAAGGGGGGGCCCTTTTCAGGAGACACATCAGGTTTGTTTGCGCCACTACGAGGGATGCTATCTTTTGATCACTAGGTTAAAGCACCGTCTGCCACACTTTTCTAAAGTTACAATTTACTTTGACACAGCGTAAATATTCAATTTCTTATTGAAATTTAACCTACTAGTTTTAGCATCCATTGCTGATTCTTGCCCCCCAAAATTACCACTATGGTAGTTGCCAGATGGTGATTTCTAAATATAGTATTGTTTTTACGTTAGCTGTCATTCTACTGTAAAGAAGACTTTTCTCCTTTGATTCATTTATTTCTATCTTCATAGACTCACAGTTTCATTTTATTATATGGGTTAGATTCATCCCTATAATCATTTACTTTCACGCTCAATCGTCCCAGCTTGGCTGGAGGGATACCCCTTAATCTGCGTCTTTCACCATTTTCCCATCATTTTTTGAGCACTTTTTGCTTTCTGACGGCAAGATATTTCAGGCTCATTTTTGTCCCTTCTCTGCTCCAGGCCAGGAATCAGTAATTTTCTAAGAAGTCTTTTTTAGTAGAAAATTTAGAAACCAAGATCTGAATGGTGGGTATTCTCATTGTTACTGGGATATCACTGCTTCTAGGCCCTCTCAGAGGACAAAACAAGTAAATATACACATATGTCATTATTTCTATTAACCTATATGTATGAAAAAACCGTGAGTTCACATGGACGCTTCCAATGTCAATGCAATACCACAGAGGAAAGTCCATCATTTATAATTACGCTGATGAAACCGTGTCAAACTCATAGCCATTAAACAAGCCAAGCTTCCAAAACTCCAGAATTGCACAAGGCCAGTCACCCCCCTTACTAACCACACTGTGTGCTAGGTACTTGACTGCAAATGTGGAAATGAGAAAGACTTTCTCCCCATCCTCAAGCAGATACATCTAGAGAGGGGAGAAGGAAAAAATTCTAATGCGATACATACAGTAAGTTCTACATTCGAGGTATTCACAGTGCCCCATGGGAACAGAGAGGAAGGGCGCCCAGACCGAACTGGCTTGTTCCAGAGAAGGCAAACGGGCTGCTCACACAGCTCATCGGAAGAGTGCTTAGATCACTGCATGTCTGCATGAAACGGAGAGTGTACTTTGCTTCTGAGCAAAAACACATTTTATGGAGAGCTTTGATTTATTGAGAAGGGTTCTCAACATTGATTGAATTCATCAAAACAAAACAAAAAAACAACTGCTCAGCCCTGACAATACCGGTGCAAATAAACTCCAGGGGAATCAGTACCAGCCTGTGGGACCAACGCCAGATTTCACTGTACCGGCCCCTCCCAATGACCATAGAGGGAAAGTCTGGACTTTTTCAAACTGCCTACAATCACATGGTAGGTTCCCCGCTTCTTTATAAATTAGATAAACCATCTTATTTGCCATTGTATTGCCTGCCACCCTTGTGAGTAACAGAGTAGTTTATACATAGATTTCTTTTTATCTAAACCTAAGAGAGCTTGAAGAAAAAACTGTGTGTGTGTGTGTTACAGTGTGTCTAGAGAGTAAAGGCTAAGAGAAAAATTTGAAGTAGAAAACATTAGCTTAAAAGTGAGAAAGGGATTTTATTATTTTTGTTGTTCTATATATAGTATCCTTATCAAAATTTACCACCAAACTTATAAAAAAATAAATGTGGACTGTCTTCTGGTTAGTGCTCCTCCACCATATTCCCCAGCCGCAAATCTGCTCTCATATTTTGTGCTTTACCACTTAGAAATCTGGGTCCACAGAGTCGTGCAGTGAGATGGCACGTAGCCATCACCAGTACTAGGATGCTGAATTGCAGGGCCTTGCTCTCCCTCCTTCAGCTACAACATGATTCCTTAGTACTACCAATGGCACAGAAAAAATTAGAACTGAGACATGTATATACCTTCTTGTCACTACAGGAGCAGAGTGAACATGACTGAAATATTTATTTGTTTATTTACTTATTAGCTGGCCTTAAATCATAGAAAATATAAAATCATTTTAGTCATGAAATACTCATGATAAATAATAAAACTTCAAATGTTAATAAGGACACTGAAGTTTTCTCTTAAGCTTTCTTTTTTTAAAATGTAATTTCAGGTAACCATACAGCTGATGCAATGGTAGTTTGGGTTCTTGGAAGGAATCCGCGGCCATGGCTTGCTGCCTCTAGGTGCAGAAGCCCTTGTGATCTCTACAGAGGTGGACCAAACCAAAGGTGGCCGGGCCTGTGCTGAAGGTTCACATGGTGAGAGCAGCAGCTGAACCTACAGACAGCAGGGGTCACACACTCTGGCTTACATGAAGAACAAGAAAAAAAAGGAGCAACCAGGTAGGGGTTAACCTTACATTTAATGCATGTAATGATTAGTGAAAGCTTCTTTAAAAGTGAGAATTTTTAATTACTTTATTAAATATTATATTCATTTAAAGGCTTTAACCATTCACAATCACCATGATACAATATGTGTGTGTATATAAAAATACCCATTGAACATGCTTTTAGAGGTATAATTGTGCTTTGAAATGTGCAACATGAAATATGATTTGACATAAAAAACCAACTGATCAGAAGCACACACAACCCCCCAGTACGTTTTAATAAGCACCCATGGCAGACTCTGGAATGACAGTGGCATGCATGTCCCGCGTCATGTTGGACTTCTCCTTCAGCTTCGCCTGCAGCAGCGTGTGCTCCACCACACCGATTCGGATGTCCATCTGAACGCTTTCCTGCTTCAGCTTCGTTAAGCTCTGTTTAATCTTCACCAAAGGAGCTACCGAATGAAAACAACACGGAGTAAAAACATTTGGAGTAGCATCCTATTACAGGATTGTATAACATTTTCCTCACTTTGTCTTCAGCCAAAAATAGGGTTAAAAGCATATCCACCAACCTACTGACATTTACACCGTTTTTGCTGTGGCATTTAACCTCCTGAAACTTTTAGGATGGGAAATGATACAGCATTTGAAGTACTGAGGCTGAACTTCCTGACTTTTCTAGGGAAAGAGTTTTTAAAGAGATAGTTTAGGGGTGTCTTCAATATATTTTTATGGGTTGGTACATTTATCTAAAGGGAAAAGGAATATACTGGGAAAAAAATAAAAGAAAGAATTATCTTTGAGATATACACAATGGGCTCATTCAATCATACTGCAAAACCCCTACATGTCCCTTTTGAAAGATGGCTCAGTATATACCATTAGAAAATCTTTCCAGAGCATAGAAGGGCTTTAGGCAGTCACTCCTGGGTCATGTCAAAATAACTAGCTCATGATGGAGGATGATTACCGAAGGATTATTAATTCTTCTCTATTTGACCTTTGCCCAGTCAGGTCTACCAGGGAAGAGGGAAAACTCAGAGGTCATCAGATCATGGCCTTCATGTCATTTGGGCATCACACTTAATGCTCTTCGGTACATAAAATGGGATAATGAAGCTCATTCGATGAAAACAGAACGAAATATTTTTTTAAATTGGCACAACAAAGTGCATACATATTTCTCAGTCCATTTGAATATAAAAAATCCTAAATTATAGCTAAAAAAATGGCTCTTCCCAGATGATTTATAAGGAAAACTGTATACTGATTATCAGACATTTTGGCACCATGTAACTCTCAACAAATTCATGTTCAAAAGCAAACTCCCTATTTTAATACCATTTTGTTAAGTAGATTTCTTGAGGAAATATTCTTCTCCTGTTCATTTTCTCCTTAAAATGAGGGCGTACTTACCACCATCAGTCATACTGCTACCTTTTTCTTCCATTTCTTGCTTCACCTTTTCTAGTTCTTCTGTAACCTTTCATTTAAAAAAAGTTTTCATGAGCACTGAATTTTAATAAACTTTCAAAATTTTTGAATGATGTATTAAGAAAATTAATTTAGAAATAATACATGCAATAAAGGAATAGAGATATTAGGAGTATTTGGGACATAATTTGAATAATAAAATATGCAGCCATACAAAGCTTTTTATCTCCTGAAAGTGGCCCTAAGGTTGAACTTCCCCAAACTGCTTCCTCATTAACATTTCCAGGTGGTCACATGACAGACGAAAACTCTACTGTTGTAGGTTTAGGCACCCAGACCTCACAGCTATCCCATAGTGGCTACCACACCAGTCTATAATAATCAGTTATTCACTAAAGTGGCATAAACATCCTAGAAAGATCTGGGATTTCTACAGGTTTACTAGATATCTTTCTTAACATTATAGTTTTATCTCTATAGCACATTAAAATAATGTTTATATCATATTGCTATATATAAAAATATTCTAACTGCGCTATCTAAATCATTAACTCCAAGAGGCACACTGTGCTATTGGATTGGTTCTTATCTGTACTCCACATAATACTCAAAATTATAAAATTAAACCCTCAAAATTACATGACCATTATTAACAAAGTTTCAAGCTAGAATTAATATATGTAGGGAAATACCATCTTTAAAAAATTGAAAATTTTTGTTACGATATAGAAGTAAGCGATAATTATTGCAACTTAGTTGGCTTTGTTTTTTATCAAACTGGTGAGTAAAAACTTCCTTGGGAATAAAGTGCTCATCCAAGTAAAGCAAATTAATTTTTTTCTAGCACGTGAAATGCTACAACTGAGGATAACTACCTGCTCCAAAAGAACTAAATGGGTCCCTGGACTCCCCTCAAGTGTTCATTTATTCAACCTAAGTGAGCAGTTTATTCCTATATAATGTTTTATTTGCCTAGAAGAACCACAGGATTAAATGCTAAATATTTTTAAAGTTATATTTCCATATTTTAAAATAACTACTTACTCCTCAAATAATTTCTATAAAAGAAGCTTAATTACATTATACAGAAAAATTTGTAACAATTATACTGGATTGTAATCAAAGATAATCCTGGATTTTAGTCCCACATTGGCTACTGACCTTATTAAAGGTATTTTTTCTCTCAGCTTTTCAGTGAAAAATGGGAATGTATATTAGATCTTACTTCTCTTTCAAAGTGATGAACATAAATACAACAATATATGTAAATATTCCAGAAGTTCTCAGAAAGAAAGGGTTCCAAGCGACTCCCAATTTGTAGATAGAAAAATAGTATTACATACAAGTTATCAATAATCACTAAAAAAAAATCTTATATCTTGCAGACTAATATTAAAATTTTAACAGATAATTAAGCCAGTGCTTTACCTACTCTTCTATATATCAATTATAATTATGTTTAAGAAAATTAAGGTTATAAATTTGGTAATGCTATCACCAGGTTTTACATTCAAGAGAACTTCAGGCATTTTGTGGAAACAAGTAGAATATACACACATAACTGATTCACTGATAAGAAAATAGGGATTTTTCTCCTAAAGAAAAGAATTCAAAGGAAACAACCAATGCCTGAAACAACTCGTGGTGCAGCAGTACTAAATCATCAAGGCTCAGAACAGGGGGCCCAGCCGACAGGTGAGCACACAGCGGGCAGGTACCTCGGACAGCAGTCTCGTCCTTTCAGTCACTCCACCGTTTCCTTGCTGGTATCGCTCCCTTGCCTGAGGGAGAAAACATTTTATTTAATGACAAATTCACCACAGAAGCAGATTACTTAAATATGACCCCTTTGTGTTTGCAATTTGTGCATATCATTTTATGACAACCTCCCCCCCACTTGTGAACACATTTGCGAAAGTGACATTTAACGGTAGCTATTTTATTTCCCTAATAGGCACCATGTATTTAACTAAAACACTATAAAATGATGAACTACTTTAACCTTCAAATACTGACTGTGACTCGCATGGGCATGGTTCACAATAAAAACTGTCCTCGGCCATTATTATATAGTTTAGGAGAGTGGCTCTCGGTCGATCTAATTTGTGTGCTATGCAGACAAAACCAGTTTTAAAAAATCAATCATAATAGAGCATCAGGATTAGCAATTAATAAGGATTAACAAACAGTATGACAGTATGACAGTATGCTATTAAATAATTGATCTAATAATCAATTATTTAATAGCAAAGTTTGAGAGATACAGACTGCCTTTAATCAGACTTTTACAGCATTTTAAAAGTAAAAATATCCATGAATAGATGCGTATATGAGGAAATAATTAAAAAAATAACAATAAAAAAGTGAAGATTACTTTCTGTTTGGTTTTTGAGAACTTCTGAAAATACATTAGTTTCTTAAGTTTATTTCCATTTTTTTCTCCTTCTGACAAAGAAAAAAACAAATGTCTTCAACTGACATTTGTCAATGTTCTTAGTGGTCTTCTTCAATACGAGGAAAGAAGGGCAAACATCTCAAAGAAAAGCCTTTAGATTCCTGCTGCCGGGACAGGAACTGCCCTTTCAAAGGCTGAAAGTTTTATTTTTTGGTTGAAATTCTAAAACTTGGAAAGGATTAAAATATTTGTTCATTTAATTAAACTGCTTGTCTTTGAATGTGTCTTGCTTTCACATTCCTCACTACATGGTAGTAAGCCACTACGGCAAGATGTCTTCCCCCGACACAAGCTGAACGCATGCCATTCTTCTTCCTCCCACTCACAGCAGGTAGGAACGGAACAAGGGGTCCTGACCCCCCATTCCTGTTCCAAGCCATGTTCCCCAACAATATATGCCTTCGTTTATTTAAATCGAATGAAGAAATGCATGTAAAGACTTCTAGGAGACAATTTCTATCACATGCAAAATGGAAACAGGTTTTATTGCCTCACTTGACTTCCTAACGTGGGCAGGGAATCAATACACAGTAAGTTCTCACTCGATGTACTCTGTAGATAGGTTCTTGGAAACTACAACTTTAAGCAATTTTACCATAGCTAACTGGTGGAAACAAGAGTTATGTTTCTATGGCATACTTCTGTATATCAATTAACCTATGATAAAAAATTAGTTTCATTTATGTGTCATTTTGTTTAAAATTGCATCTTCTAAGAAGCTGTCAACAACGTTAAGTGTGAACACACTGTGCTGCTGTTTGTGAAACACATTTCACAGTTCTCCAATGAAAAGTGCTGTGTCAGATTTGGGGATTAGGGTCATTAATTGGAATAAACTCTGGATAGTATTCTCAAGTTACCTCACTCAGCTGAGCTTGAGCCGCACGGTACTCCTGAACCAAGTGCTCGAGCTGATTGTTGATGTACTTCTCTCGGCTGCCAATCTTTTCCAGAGTCCTACTAATTTCATTATGGAGTTTGTCCAAAAATCCCTAGAAATTCCATGAGATCTTAGTACATAAAAAATTCACAAATATATTTTTCAAAAATA
This sequence comes from Micronycteris hirsuta, assembly GCA_004026765.1. NCBI lineage: Eukaryota > Metazoa > Chordata > Mammalia > Chiroptera > Phyllostomidae > Micronycteris > Micronycteris hirsuta. The sequence continues at coordinate 40,509 of PVJI01002791.1, read as the reverse complement.
ATTTAAAATGGGTTAAGTCTCCCTTCAGTCATCCCACAAATTCTCAACCAATTGTGAAAATAAGACAGTTTGAAATTTTTAATAGCAAAAGAAGTCTGCAATGAGAAATAGTTTAGTCACTTTGCAGAATGTTAAAATAAAATAGCACCTGGCAGTGTTAGTTAACTCATTCATTTTATGCATATCCAAAATAGATGTGAGTGAAATTTGCTTTATGTGAAGTTCACAATTAAAGTAGGTAAGGGAATAACATTACTTTCTTCTAGCACAATTCAAGCATGACTGGAATATTCCAGTTGGAAGGAGATCATTAAATACATAGCTCTAGCCTGAGACCTACAAATTCTCATTCCAATCCTGCTTCTTTGAGCTATCCTCCAAAGGTCCACATTGCTGGCAGGGCAGCAAGCCTGGGGAAGCTGTGGATTCTAGGTATGGCTGGCCTGGTGTTCTGTTATTCCTTGGAGGAAAGAATGATGAAATGCTCCTCTCGATATACATATACATATATACATACATACATACATACATACATACGATACACATCTACTTTATGTAATGTAATACATATTATACTGCTTTTATACAGAGTTACCTTTCTTTAGTTGGTTTAAGTGTCAGGGCTGCTGAAATATGATACGTTACATTCCAATTAGTAAGCTCCTCATGTTCTCCCTAACAGGTGTTCCACAGATGAGTAAATGTACATTGATCATTTGAAGTAATTCACATACCTTGGTCTCTTTTAGGGCAGATTCAATTCCACTTTTGTGCTGGTGCATTTGGTCAACATGGATTCTCCAATCCTATAGCCATAAGAGTCCATAAGAAGAAGTAAAAAACTACATTTCCTTCTTTCCTCTATTTTTTTTGAAGTTGTATACTTTAATTATTTTGGTTGCTCCCCTATTTCAGGTTGGAGTCCTATATATAACTGGCAATCAAGTTAAAAAGAAATACATGTAGAGCACTTTAGGATAAAAGGTTCTAAATAAATGTAAATTATTTTATGTGTTCACAAAGTGATGTATGACAATTTGAATATAAATTATTCCTGCACTGCTGGTGGTTAATATTTATGACTATCAAAATGAAAAAAAATCTAATTACTAGAAAAGAAATACTTGTTTAAGCAGTAACAGTTATGTCTGCTAGAAGCATCTTTGGAATCAGTCTCATATATAAAATATTAGTTTGTCCCTTGGAAATTAAAATGGGGCTCTCTACTTCAGTAAGACTTCAGAGTCTCTTTCTGAAGAAAGGATGTCTACAATGATTTTTGGAGTTCATATATTTTGAGATATATTGTCCTACTACTACTAGACTGATCTGAATTAGTGTGCATATTTGAAACCTACTCCAACATCTTAATTTCCTATAAGATATCTTCAAAATGTTTTGGTTTACATTACCAAAGATGACAATTTTAAGACTGGAGAAATACCCGCTATAAGAGAGCAAATATTATGGGAAGTTGAAGTAAGTGATAGAATCAAAATATTCCTCTATCATACATATCTATTTGCATACCCTGATGTTATACTTTGCTATCTACAGTGTTTTGTGATGAGAAAAATATTTTGTGAATAGTCCCATGCTACTGATTTCCTAACTTTGAAACATGGGATAGTGACTACAGGGTAAAAAATCCTTGGGTATTTTCACACATACCAATTATAAAATTATAGGAAAGCTGCGAAGAACCTCACAGAGCCACTTTTATCATTTCTCAGATAAGCAAACAGAGGCACAGTGACAGAAAGGGACACACCCAAGACCACACAGGTAGTGAGTGGTACACTTTGATCCAAAGCCAAATGTACAAATTCCCACACAATACATTTTGGCAGTTCACAGTTGATAAAAGGAGCAGTTGGCTACTTGACACCAGTGAAGGTGCTAGAACAGAGAACAAATCAGCACTTTCCTTTGTTCTTAAGCATTTTTCTGTCTCATGAACCAAAGATATCCCAGAATACGAGAACTGGAAAGGGCCTTAAAGATCATCTACTTATCCACTGAACAGTTTTCTAGTGCAGTGTTTTCATTTTACAGTTGAGGGGACTGTTCACCACCTGTGACTTCGACTAGACAGATCAGGCACGGAAGCGGGCTCCTCCAACCCAACCAGTCTGCACTGGAACGGGGAGGGGAAGCAACTGGCGGGTCTCCTACAGCTGGACCAAATATGGTTTAAGCCTCGAAATGGACACCTGTTTAAGCCCAAGCAAGCATCTTCCCTGAAGAAAATAAACCTAACAAGTATCATGTTATAATTAATTTTATAAAAAAGTATTCACCCTGCCTAATTCCAAAAAGAATTTCAGAAGCTCCAGTGCTCCTATCCGTCTCTGTCTGTCCACATACATGTATAAACACACACATATATACATATATGTACATTTTATATAGTTGCATTATAATTGATATGCTTGAAATAGTTTGTGTTCTGCTTATTCGACCCAGCAAATATTTTTTCCCACGTTTTGACATTCGAAGTACTCTGAGAGGCGCAAACATGCCTGACTCATCTGTATGTAACGACGATAGCTTACACTGACGTTAAACTACACGGGGCAGTTGGTGTTGCAGCGGAACCTTGGAGCACGAGTAGCACTTCATCTGGGAGGGTAGAAGAGGAGGAGTATTGTAGGCTGAAGGAGTAACAAGTACACAGAAAAATAGGAAAATATATAGGGAGCAAGTAGCCCACACTGGCTAGAATATAAAACAGAGTTCTTGGGATTGGGTGGGGTGGAGTGGGGAGTGGGGAGGATGAATTACAAGGAAGCAAAGCTGGAGAGGGAGGTTAAATTAGATCAAGGGCTTTAACTAAGGAGTGTGGATTTTATCATATGGACAATGGAGAGCTATCAAGGATTTTTTTCTTGTCAGCTTCTAAGACAAGTCTATGTTTTGGGAAAAGTAACAGCATGAAGGACTGACTGGAGAGGCAGGAGACTAAAGACAGGTAGGAGAGCAGTTAAGTGGCTGCATGATGATCCACGTGACACGTTAGCAGGTTTGAATGAGAGTAGTGCTTGTGAGAACGGAAGGGAAAGGGTGGATTCCTGAGGCGGGGGTGGGGGGGGGCAGAACTAGCAGGACTTGAGGACTGACTGAGGGAAGTGTGGGGTGGCCAAAGTGCAGGTGGGGAAGAGAGAGAAGGTGTCTTTAAGGTTTCTAGCCTTAGGAACTAAGGGGATAATAATTCCACCCTGTGACGGAACAGAATAGATTTCAGGGAGTAGACATACTGAGGAATTCTGTTTTGGATTTTTTAATTTAATAAGACACTGGGACATATGCGTTTCTTATTTCCTTTTAAAGTGGAAAGCTAGTAATGATTTATAATTATCTGCCAGGCAAATCTCAATGCTGGTTTTATTAAAATCTTCAAGCTGGACACATTTTCTGATGTATACTTACTTAAAAAAAAAAAAAAAAAAACCTTAAAAGTATTCTTAACCTTTAACCCAGCAATTTTATCTCTAAGAATTATTCCCAAGAAAATAATTGGGTATACACACAAAGATTGAACAACCTCTTTGTAAAGGTAAAATAGTAAAAAAAACCAACTCTAAATATCTAACAAGAAAGGACAATTTAAACTAATTTTGCAATATTCACTTAACCACTAAAAATAATACAATACCATTCTTACAAAGCTCTAAACCAAACAACACACAGCAATATATTGTTTGGAGAAAAAAATATATATATACACACACTTTAAAAAAAAAGCTGCTGACAATACACACACTTGAGGACAGTGGGTTCCCACAGATGGAAGGGGTCGCAGCAGAGGAGCACACAGGTAACCTGAAGGTGTTGTAATTGCCTAGTTCCCAAGTGGGTAGTGCAGTGGGTTTGTGAGAGCTTGCTTTGTTATTGGGCTTAATAATTATAGATGTATTACATGTAACATACATTAATATTGTATATTAAAATGTAAAATTTATGTTTTCAAAAAATACTTAATAATCTGCAAAAAGATATGTTAACAGCATATAGTAAAGTGAAAAAACATGTCCAAAGAAGTGTACTCATCGGGTGGTCTACTGAATAAAAATTAGTATTTGTGTATATTTGTATGTCTGTCTGTATGTGTGTATTAAGACAGATGTTTGAATACTAGTGTTTTAAACTTCTTTATTTTTCCACATTTTTCCTAATTTCCTACCAGAGAATTTTATCACTTTAGTCAGAAGGGAAAAAAGTCAACAAACTTTTGGATGTCTAAGAAGTTCTTCAAATGGGTTTAATATAGTGGAAAATAGAAATGATTATACTTGTAACATTTTTAAAACATGACTACAAAAAGGCAAAATACAGTAGCTTTTAAAAAACTACAACTGAAATGGTTACAAACTTTCTACAGGTTTGCAGTAAGAATGAGGAAGTGATGGGCTTTAATGATATGTAAGGAACTGACCCCCCGAAGAAGTAACAGTAGAAGAAACTGTTCAGCAATGATAACCTTACGTTCGTACACAAGCCATGAGGTTACAGCACGCTTTTATATACCTTTCCTTATCGGATACTCACAAAGGTTTGGGTCACTAAGTAGGTATTTGCATCTCCACCCCCCTTTTTTTCTTTTCTTTTTAAATTTATTTTAAATTTTATTAAATTTATTGGGGTAACACTGCCTACTAAAATTATATAGGCTTCAAGTGTACAATTCTATATATAATATATCATCTGTACACTGCATTGTGTTCAACACCCAAAGTCTCCTTCTAGTTGACCCCCTTTACCCTTTTCTACCTCCCATTCAACCCCTTTCCCGCTGGTAACCACCATACTCTTGTCTGAATCTGTTTTTGATTGTGTTGTTATCTGCTGCTTTCAGTTTTATATACCACATAAGTGAATCATATGGTTCTTGACTTTTTCTGACTTATTTTGCTTAACATGATATTCTCAAGTTCCATCCATGTTGTTGCAAATGGCAGTATTTCTTCTTTTCTGGTGGTTGAGTAGAATTTTATTGTATACATGTACCACATCTTCTTTACCCAATCATCTATCGAAGGGTACTTTGATTGTTTCTGTGTCTTGGGCACTGTGAATAATGCTGCAATGAACATAGTGGAACATACGAGAGGGGATCCCCTTCCAAAAAAATACTGGAATTACCTTCTGGTGGGCGGACCCCTTTCAGTTCAGGCTTCCCCCACTAGTGAGAGTTCTAGGAACCCATCTGTATCAGTGTACCAGCTGGTCTTGTTGTGAGAGGCTGTGTTTGGTTTCAGTGAATTTTTTTTGAAGACTCAATGCATTTTTCCACTTCATGGTGGGCGATTTACAAGCGCACCTGCCCACACTGCGCTGAGTGTTCAGCAGGTTTTGACCAAAAACAGCACGACCCCCATACCCCACCCTCCCTATTCACCCAACTTCACCCCAAGCAACTCTTTTTTGTTTCCCCAGATGAAAAAAAGTCTCAAAGGGAAATATGTTTTGCCAATGTGAAAGAGGTAAAACGAAAGATGGGAGAAGCACTAAAAGGCGTCAAAATTGACAAGATTAAAAACTTTTAAGCAGTGGGAAAAAATGTCTCGATAGGCGTATGGCATCATATGGAGAATACTTTGAGGGCAACTGAAGTTTAAATATGCAAGAATAAATACACAATTTTTTATAAATAAATTCCATATTTTGGGTCCTGCTTCATATGTCTTTACAAATAAATATTTTTGAATTTTTCAGGTAGATACTCAGAAGAGGGGTAACTCTATTCTTAATTTTTTGAGGAGCCTCCATACTGTTTTTCATAGTGGCTGTACCAGTTTACATTCCCACCAGCAGCAACTGAGGATTCTTCTTTCTCCACAACCTCTCCAATATTTGTTATTACCTTTCTTGTTGATAAAATCCATTCTAACAGTTGTGAGGTGGTATTTCATTGTGGTTTTGATTTGCATTTCCCTAATTACTGAAGTTGAGCATGGTTTCATGTATCTGTTGGCCATTTGTATGTCTTCTTGGGAGAAGTGTCTGTTCAGATCCTCTGCCCATTTTAACTGGATAGCTTGTTTTTTTTTGTTGTTGAGTTGTATGAGTTCTTTATATATTTTGGATATTAACCCCTTATCAAAGGTGTTGTTTGGAAATATCTTCTCCCATTCCTTTGGTTGCCTTTTTGTTTTGATTTCTTTTGCTGTGCAGAAACCTTTTAGCTTGATATAGTCCTATTCATTTATTGTTGCTTTTCCTTTCTTTGCCTTTGAGGTTAAATTCATTAAATTCTCTCTAAGACCAAGGTCTAAATTTGGTGTCTATGTTTTCTTCTGTGTATTTTATTGTTTCTGGTCTTATATTTAGGTTTTGATTCATTTTGAGTTAATTTTTATATATGGTGACAAATAGCAAGCAGTCTAGTTTCATTCTTTTGCATGTGGCTTTCCAATTTTCTCAGCACCATTTATTAAGAGGCTTTCTTTTTTCCATTGCACGTGTTTGGCTCTTTTGTCAAAAATTATTTGCCATGGATATGTGCTTCTTTCTGGGCTCTCAATTCTGTTCCACTGGTCTGCGTGTCTGTCTTGTCAATACCATGCTTCTTTCCCCCCATACTCTTCTAACAGAACTATGTGATTTGCTGGCTGGTTGTACGAGGAGTATACATACTGCCCAGCTCCAGTAATGCTGACCTTGGCCACATGATTCTCTTTGCTGAGTGGAATTATGGTGGCATAGGCCATTACCTATGCCGGGACTATGCAGAAGCTGTGGGAGGCATCCACCAGCTCTCTTGCCCTTTCTTTCAGCTATGATAACAGGCATGTCCCACATAACGGTTGTCTTTTCAGCCTGGGCCTGGGAATAAATGCGGTACACAGCTGGAGTAGAGTGGCAGCTGAGCCACACATCAACAGACATGTATCTGAAGTGAAAATAATGTTGTTATTATCATAAACCACTGAAATTTGGGGGTTGTCTGTGATACAGAAAAACTGAGAATATATATATACAAATTTTATAGGAGGAAAACCAAGGATCAGATAGGTTTAATGACCTTTCCAAAGTTTCATGTCTGGAAAACAGAAAGCATGCCCGAACTAGTGCATTTTCCACATATTATATGCTGCCATTCTTTGTGATCAAATGAATTACCAAAGAGTATCTACAGTAAACCAAGAATTATTTGGTTACATATCAAGTGAGACCCCATTGGTCACTGGAGTTTACTGGTCACCTATTCCAAAGTGCTCTAAGTGTGTTCATTAAGCATCATTTTTCCTCTCTGTCGAAGCTGAGTTATTCACCTCTCTCTATGGAAAGAAGACCAGTAACACTGAATACCCTTTTTTCAGACTTTCTATTTTTCAAAGTCCTTTCATACAAAATCTCATGTATAATTCTCTCTGTCACTTGTGAGGTAGATAGCAAAGGTAACATAACCATAATCCCCTCCCCACTCCAAATTCTTCAGCACCAACTTGTATTATGTCCCCTTTTCAGAAACTGGAGGATTATGATGATATATCTGCAGATGATGATTCACAGTACACCATAAAACCAAAATGTATGAAATCTACTTGTAGCTGTTAAGGTGGCAAAACTATATGGCTCTCCGGGTTTTACTTTAACAGAATAATGCCTGAATGATTTCCTTTGCATGCGCAGAGACATTTTGTTTCTTTGTCTAAATCACCAACTGAAGACTTGACGTTTTCCTCTGAATCTGCAGGGAAAGAGAAGCTGAAACACGAGCGAGGGATGGCCAATGGAACTTACGTATATGTGTACATTTCACTAATTTACAACTTGTGAAATGCCACACTGCCAGTGTTTTCCACCCCAGTTTGAGCCTCTTCTAGGTGTGCAGAGGCGAAATGTCAAAGGACATTTGGTAGAAAAAGGCACCTCTGTGTGTACTGAGACGTTTCTTCCTGGGCTCAGGAGGAGTCCACGCTAGAGCACAGCTGCCTGCATCAGTGTCAGGTCTAGGGCCCTTCTGCTCCAGGTCCCTGGTACCAGCAGGGGCCCCGAGCTCTGATGTCTCGAATTGCTCATATCACAAAATGTTACTTCTGCCGTCTATTCTATCTTTCTCCTCTATTCTTACTGCTTCTTCCTCAATTCTGTTATGAATAATTACTAATGAAATCTTAATTTGGTGTTCTGTTTTTACAGTCTTATTTTAGTGAATATATAAATATTTATAAGGGCTTTTATGGGCTCCCTGCATTCAAGGTACTTAACTTCATTTTTCTCATAGGCCTTTGTTTCAACTCTGAATTTACTTTCTCTAGCAATTTTCAAGATCACTCTGGGGAGATAATCCATTTCACAGATTGGGTAATAAACTGAGATTGTGTGATTTTTACATTATCAATCACAAAATCAACAGGAACCCTAATGTCCATTCTCTCACAGACTTTCCATTACACAACGGCTGCTTTCATCTCCGAACTTTGCCACCCAGTTTCAGAGAGAAGCACGAGAAACTCTGACAACTCCCAGGTCAAGTCTGCACATTAAATACATGTTTCCCTTGCTTGGTTGTTTTGCTAAAGCATAGATGCTACAGAGATTTGCTGCTTCTAATCTTCTGTGGATGAACAATCTGGATAGCGAAACTTGTCAGAATAATCTTTAAAACAAGTATATGTAAGCTCCAAAGGAGGATTTACAGGAAGACTTACCTACAAATAAAATGCGTGAGCTTTAGTAGACAGTTTTTTGTGATACCTATCTGCCTACCAGAAGCACCTTCTAGCTCCTACTTTGGGTGTATAGTGATCCCCAATAGTCACATCCTTCTGAGACCTTTTTAAATTCAACAGTAACAACTTCAGTGTTGATATTCAAGGCTGAGAAGCACTATCCACACGTCGTCACATGTAATTCTCTCTGAAACTCTATTAAGATGAGGAAATGGAGGCAAAGAGCCCTGGCTCACACAGGCAAATGTGTGGCAGAGCTCAAGTCTGCCTGTATCAGAACATATCATTTCCCTGACGAAATGCAGTAAAGAGTAACTAAAATCTGACAGGGGTAATGAGTAAAGGAGCTTTAGTTTTTATCTGTAATATTTGAGTTTTTGCAATAATGAATTTTATATCAATTGTATAATTAAAAATGAATTTAAAACATTTTTAAGATAAACATGTAATTAAAAACTTTCTCACAGAGAAATATCCAGACCTAAATGGCTTTATCAGTGCAATTTCCCAAATATTTAAGAAAAAAATAACATAAACAAACTCTATCAGAAAACAGAAAAAAAACAAAAGGGAAAGCAATTGCCAACTTGTTTTATGAGGCCTGCCACTGAAACCTGACAAAGATACCGAACAAACCCAAGAAAAATTCCAGATCAATCTCTTTTATAAAATAGATATAAAAATCCTCCCAAAATACCAGAAAATTGAAACTAGTAATATATAAAAATCATAATATATCATGATTAACTTGCATTTATTCCAAAATGCAAAGTTACTAAAAAATCAATCAATATAATTCACTATAACAAGAGTGAAAAAGAGGAGATAAACCATATGGTCACCTCAATAGGTTGCGAAAAAATGTCACTTGAAAAACTTAATATCCATTCATAATGACTCTTAGCAAACTAGAAACCAAAGGGAAGTTCCTTAAGTTATTAAAAGATATTTATAAAAGTCATAAAGCTAACATCATTACAATGGCAAACTGGAATACCAAAAGTTTTCCTCCTGTTAATACCACTTAATTCCAGTATAGTGCACTTAAATGATCTATCAGATAAAATGAAATAAATAAAAGCTGTGTAAAGAAAGAAGATTGATATTATTTATTTGCAGATGCTATAATCATACATACAGAAACTGCAGAAGAATCTATAAGCCTACTGTTACAATAAGTGAATTTAGCAGTTACGTTGATGTGTGTATATATACTACACACACACAGGCACAGAGAATTGCATCAGCCACAAATAAACAGGGAATAAATAAAAAAGATACCATATTCGATAGCATAAACTAACAACAAATAGACCAATGCAATAAAATAGTGTCCTGATACAGACCTACACATACATGCTTACTTTTTATGAGAAAGCTGTACAGTGGTGAAAGGATAATCTTTTCTGTGAACTGGGTCAACTGCATGTACAGATAAAAACCAAGTAAATCTTAAGTTCTACCTCACACCATGCACAAGAATCAGTGCTAGATGGACTGCAGATCTCAATGTAAAAGGTAAAACAATAACAATTCAGAAAGAAAACATTAGAGGATATCTTCATAACATTGGGGTAAACAAAGATTCTAAATAAAACATAAATATTAGCTATAATCCCCTCCCCCAAAAGATCATTTTGAGTATATTAAAATTAAGACTATTTATCATAATATACCAGTAAGAGTGAAAAGGGAAGGAAGCTAAAGAGTAGATATTTGCAATATATGTATCAGACAAAGGACTCATACCCAGGATATATAAAGAACTATAAATCAAAATAAAAAGCAGATGACCCAACAGTAAAAAACCAAAGAGAATATCCAAATGCCAAATAAACATCTGGAAAGGGGCTCAACCTCATTGGTCATTAGGAAAATGCAAATTAAAATGAAAATGAGACCTTACAATATATTTACTATGGTGACTAAAATAAAAAAGACTAAAACGACACTTAATGTTGCTAAAGACGTGGAGCAAATGGAACTTTCACACACTGCTGGAAGGAGAATAAATTTATATAGCCGCTTTGAAAACTATTTGGCAGGGTCTGCCAAAGCTGAACATACACATGACACTATGACCTAGCAATTCAAAATGTACATTTTTATCAAGAGACATGTCCAAGAATTTTCAAAGCAGTATTATTTACAATACTTCCAAACTTCATTCATATAAGTTCAGAAGCAGGCTACTCTAGAAGGACATGACCTTGCATTAGGCAGCTCTCTGCCACTGTAGGAATAGACAACTGGAGGTTGTCTACTGACCATACTCTCTATGGCTGGACAGCAAGTCCTTGCTTATAAGGGCATCTGAACAGTTCATGTGTTTCAACCAGTGGTTAAAATTATAACTGTAGCTGCAATGATAGAGAGGTAGGGCCAAGTGTGAGCTGCAGTCCAAAAACGATCACTCTCAAGATTTCAGTGAAGAATACTGTTGCTCCTGTGACATGTTTAATACCCCACCCGTGGTCAATGAAAAAATTCTTCAGGACTTGTAGTCAAGATAGAGGTGTAGGTAGACATGCTTTGCCTCCTTGCACAATCACAGAGAGAATTGCTAGATCTCAGAGCAAGTAACATCTAGAATCACTAGAAAATCGAGCTGTATAAAGTCCGACAACCAAGGATTTAAAGAAGACACATTCATCCAGACTGGTAGGAGGGGTGGAGTCACCGAGACCGGTGGAGAGGCATGGAGAGGCAGTGATGGCGGCAGAAGGGTGGACAGTCCACATTCACATACGGTGGAAAAAAATCGGGAGGGATACCTTGGGAGAGAGCGATCCCAGCCCCAGGCCAGACCAAACAGCCCAGGGTTCCAGTACCAAGATAAATCCCTATAATTTTTGGCTGTCATAACCAGGGGGGATTGGGCAGTGGAAGAAACTGCTCAATTTTCAGATTCCATTTAAAGGGCCCACAAGGACTTAGAACATATACAAACCCACCCACTCTGGGATTCACCACCAGGGCAACAGCTGCATGGGCGCCAGCAGCATACAGAAAGTAGATGAAGTGACTGGAAATGGGGTGAATACCTGGCAAGCCTCCAGAAGCCAGACAGCAGCAATGCCCCCTCTTCTGAGCCCTCCCCACCATACAGCTACAAAGCGGTGAAGCAGGTTGCCCTGTTTTGGCAATTACCAAAGATTCTGCCCCACACAGTTTACAGATGACTTTTCTACAATAGGCCACACTACTAAGACAGGGAGTCAAAGTAGCTCTACCCAATACACAGAAACAAGCACAGGGAGGCTGACAAGTTGAGGAGACAAAGAAATATGGCTCAAATGAAAGAACAGAACAAAACCCCAGAAAAAGAACTAAATGAAACAGAGATAACCAACCTATCAGATACAGAGTTCAAAACACTGGTGATCAGGATGCTCAAAGAAATCATTGAGTATGGCAACAACATAAAAGAAGAAAAGAAGGTCACACTAAGTGAAATAAAGAAAAATCTCCCATCAGTGGAGGGGAGGAGGCTGGGATTCAAATCAACAATTTGGAACATAAGGAAGAAATAAGCAAGCATTCAACTAGAACAGCAATAAGAAAAAAGAATAAAAAAAAATGAGGATAGTATAAGGACCCTCTGGGATGTCTCCAAATGTACCAACATCTGAATTATAGGGATGCCAGAAGGAGAAGAGGAAGCACAAGAAACTGAAAACTTGTTTGAAAAAATAATGAAAGAAAACTTCCCTAATTTGGAGAAGGAATTAGACATATGAGTCCAGGAAGCACACTGAGTCCCAAAGAAGTTGGACCCAAAGAAGAACATACCAAGACACAACATAATTAAAATGCCAAAGGTTAAAGATAGAGCAAGAATCTTAAAAGCAGCAAGAGAAAAGAAGACAGTTATCTATAAAGGACTTCCCATAAGACTATCAGCTGATTTCTCAAAAGAAACTTTGCAGGCAAGAAGGGACTGGCAAGAAGTATTCAAAGTCATGAAAGGCAAGGATCTACATCCAAGACTACACTATCCAGCAAAGCTACCATTTAGAATGGAAGGACAGATAAAGTGCTTCCCAGACAAGGTAAAGCTAAAGGAGTTCATCATCACCAAGCCATTATTATATGAAATGTTAAAGGGACTTATTTAAGAAAAAGAAGAAGATCTAAACTATAAACATTAAAATGGCAACAAATTCACAACTACCAACCACTGAATCTAAAAAAAAACAAAGCAAATAAGCAGAACAGGAACAGAGTCATAGAAATGGAGATTATTTGGAGGGTTAGCAGCTGGGAGGGGGAAGGAGAAAAATGGGGGAAAAGGTTCACGGATTAAGAAGCATAATTGGTAGGCACAAAATAGATAGGGGGAGGTTAAAAATAGTATAGGACCCTGGCTGGTGTGGCTCAGTGGATTGAGCGCTGGCCTGCAAACCAAAAGGTCGCTGGTTCGATTCCCAGTCAGGGCACATGCCTGGGTTGAAGGCCAGATCCCCAACAAGGGATGCATTAGAGGCAACCACATATTAATGTTTCTCTTCCTCTCTTTCTCTCTCCCTTCCCCTCTCTAAAAGACGTAAGTAAAATCTTTTTTAAAAAAAGAATAGTATAGGACATGGAGAAGCTAAAGAACTTATACACATGACCCACGGTCATGAACTAAGGTCGAGGATTGCTGGAGGGGGTGCCAGGTGGAAGGGAGCAAATAGGGACTAATTGGAACAACTGTAATAGCATCATCGATAAAGTATATTTTTAAAAAATGATAAAATTCTTTGGAGGTCTGATACAGGAAATAAGGTTAAGTGAAAGAGGCAGAGAAGAGAGCTTGACAGAAGAAGTATGTCTAAGTTCACTGCAGCAACTATTTCTGGGACAAGCTGATAACTTAACCTGTATGAAGAGTGCACACATTTCCCTTCTCCATGGAGAACACCCCCTTTCCTAGTAACAGAACATTATCTGTATTCTCTTTTTGCCACTTTGCAATTTTGCAGTCTCTTCTTGTTCTATTCATTTTCAGCTTCATCACTGGTCACATTTGTGCATTTGTATGTATATGTGTGAGAGAGAGGAAAAGAGTGAGATTCCCATTAAAGTAAATAACCTTTTCATGAGATTGAATTACTTTCTTAATGAAAAATGACCATTAGGTTGTAGGATAATTACAGATTGTGGCTTTCCTGAATTTTTAAATGAGACATTTTTCTTTCATTGCCAGCAGCTTAAAGACTTCTGTGATATACATTTGTGATGTGAATGTATTTTTAAATGTTCAAAGAACTAAATACATGATTTACGAAGAGTTGAGTATGTATGTGTGGTGTATTTGTATGTGTGCATTTGTTGCAGGGGTATAGGAATCATAATTGCTGGAAATATGTGTTTCCTCAGGAAGTTCCTGCTTTCTAGACATTCTCATTGTAGAGGAAAATAAGAGTAGGCATAGAGTTACGAGCAAAGGCTATCATGACAACCACTGGTATTCTCGAGCCCGCCTATAATTGAACTGAAACCGGAAATCCATGATCTCTAAGTAAAATACCTTGTTCATTAAATACAGTTTTGCTCAGAGATCATCTTTATTGATTACCACCTGTTACTAAAGCATTTTTATACATAGACTCAAGAGTTACTATTCATGTTTACTCTATCCATACCCCTTTTAGATGACCACAAATCTGAGTGAAGATTTCCAGACTTTAGGAGGAGTCACACGCCCAGAGAAGAGATTTGGCAAGGCAGACAGGAAGTGGATGGGGCCCTTCCTGCTGAGAATGTAGGCACAAACCAGAATGCAGTTCTTTCACAGGGCATTGAGTGACCATGGTGGGCAGTTGGAAGCGATGACCTTGACAGTTCCTCCCCACTTTAGGAATCTACGAATCAAAACTTTGACCTCATACTGATATTCAAAAAACAAACAAAACCGTGAAAATATAAAAGTCATCTGCATACTTGAAGAACCAAAAAACATGCGTTTTACCTTGGCATAAGTTAACAAATATAATGGAATAAAGATGAAGGAGTAAAATTTGTCTAAATAGTAAGAACTTTGTAATAAAACACAGTGATAGTGACAACTACTCTAATATCATTGACTGGAAAAATGAGTAAAGCCAATTAATAAGGACATTTTATAGGGAAGTCTAATGACAAATGGTTTCTGCTTCAACTCATATTTTACATTAAGTAATTTAAAGGAAACATTAAATCATACTTTGCAATAATAAAATATTTAGGCAGTCTAGAAATTTTAATTATAATCGATATGTATTAATTCACTGCCCTCAATCACAAATGTCTATTTGAGGCATATTTGCTGTGAGGCATTAGTAACTTCCCTCTGCAGTACTTATATAGCATGCAGTCTTTATTGGTTATTTCCTTAAAAACTGCTACTATTGTTGATGTTCTTTAGTTAGAGCTGATAGTTATCTCTGAAGCACAAACACTTGTTCTATTTCCACTGTGATAAATGATGCCTTTCCCTGATCCAGTTGAAACATTTATCACACTCAGGGTAAATAAGAAGGAAGGCATCATCAACTATGTTTAAACACAGAATATAGTGAATGTTCAACAAGACTGTGACAGAAGCAGCTAAAAAGCCTTTCCAATTGCTTAAGGATGGCTGGGTTTTTCTCCACCCCTTTGCAGTATTTTTATATGTATAATTTAAAGCATAGTATTTTTTCCACAACCCTGATATTTGTCCTTGACCCACATGCTACAAAGAAAACAAAATTGACTGTGTGAATACAACTTTAAGTCCACAAAATGACACCATGTTTTAAAAATAATTTTAAAAATCCAAAACAGTATTTTGTTTCGTGTGGTCTCCTTCAGAGAAAGCTCTTCTGTACAAGTCCATCAGTGAATATTTCCCTTCACTCTCAACGACGATGTGGCAGCTGAGTAATCATGCAGACTGCTCTAAAAATGTATGTGTCTAGTTAATTTCAGCAGTTTATTTTGATAGCATTCACCTCTTTCTGATTATAGCAGGTGTTTCAAGGATAAATTTACTGAAAATTGTATTTTGTTTAAACAACAGCAGCAGGTACATTTATGGCCTTACTATATTAAAAAGCATTTATTGCCTGGCAGTAACAGATAAAATTACAGACATTTATGGCAGTAATTGGAGCTATTACTCCTGCATGAAGCTACATGGAGACCAACTTATTGCCCTCTGTGCTTACATTTGTTACTGGTAATCGTAAAAGCTGATTTTTAAAAATTTGGTGCCTTATTTTTAAAAAATTATATTATATTTCTCAATGAAAGGTCTACCAGAAAATCTATAAGAATTCTAAATGTAGTCTCTCCATTATTCATATAGCAGAATCTCATTTTAATGACTAATATATACGTAAAATGCATTCCTATATTCTAGCCCACAGAATATATTATACCTTTTTGCCCATGGAAAGAAGAATTCTATCAATACAGAATAAATTTAACAACCAGAGTAAAATCTTAAGAAATGTTCTTTATTCCCAAACTATAACAATTTATAAATCACTACAGGTCAGGAATATTAAGAAAGCTAAATTTTATTAACACTCTTCTTACACTGCATCCAAACACAGAGATGGCAGAAGGTCAAAGCAAATTACTCTTTCCACTGCTCTGGAGTGAGAAAAATATCCTCTACTGCTTCCAGATACAGATGTGTCTACAATAGTAAAAAGAGAAAGCCTACCATTGCACATTTCTGCTGGATTTGGCTTCCAATCTGAAGAGACTTAGATCTAATACAGCAATTTTGCGGTCCCTCCAGGTTCATTTAAATAGAATTCCATCTGCTGATTAATGAAGGCCTCGCTCCTCCCACCCAGGTTTTAGCTCTCAGAGTGACTACAGAGCCCGAAGGCTCGAGCCTACTGCAGTGATTCCTTCCTTAGCACGATGACTCTTCCCAAAAGGTTTCTTCCTGTGAATCACCTGAGGTACCACCTGTATGTTTTATTTATGCTAAAACAAAATTCAGTTGTTCGCAGTTGAAATTTAAAGTTTAAGGTTCTTTTTACAACTGTACCCTGAGAAAGGCAGACACTGAAGAACAGGTAAGGATGTACAAAAAAAAAAAAGCAGTTCAGTGAATCAAAGGCTTGAAATAATTAGAAACACATGCTGTAGTACTTCCAAAGCCTTAAAAAAAAGAATACCTCTATTTAAATCCCTTGTAATGAAGCTAAAGATTTACATAATGACTAGAGACTTTCTGGTGAAATGGAGGAAGTACATAGCCAACTATCTTTTAAAGCAACAAAGGAGGAAACATTTAATTATAATTTGAAAAAAATCTAGGTCATTAATCAAAATTTTAATTACAATATCCACAAGGCATTAAAGCATGATAGAACATTTGTTCATTGCATTAAATACCTAATGTTAAATCATTATACAATCTTTTAGGACTAAATACTGTATAATTGAAGAAAAAGGTAAGGTTTAGTTGAAAACTGATTTCACACTTTCTGCTCTTAGGTCCGGGGGAGACAAATACTTATTAATGTTTACTTGGTTTCTATTAAGATAAAAACACTTCACTTGAAGAAAATCATTCTCCTAATAAAGACTAATAAGACTGATTATTTTCAGAAGCCACTTTTCCTCAGTTCAGTGAATGAAGTTGAGGACTGAATATAGTCATGTGTTGCTTAATGACCTGAATAAGTTGAAATGTGTCATTAGGCTATTTCATCATTGTGCGAACACCCTAGAGTGCACCGACACAAACCTAGGTGACACAGCCTACCGCACACCCAGGCTGTATGCTAGAGCCTGTTGCTTCCTGGGCTACAAAGCTGTACGGCATGTTACCGTACTGCATACTGAAAGCAGCTGTAACGAAGGGTAAGTATCGTGTATCTAAACATAGATAATGTACAGTAAAAATACGGTATAAAAAATAAAACTTATTCACCTGTACAGGCACATCACAAATGCAGCTTGCAGAACTGGAAGTTGCTCTGGGCGAATCAGTGAGTGAGTGGTGAGTGAACGCGAAGGCCTAGACGCTACTGTACACTGCCTGCACACTACTGTAGACTGTATGAGCACTTTACACTTGAAATGCACTAAATTTACAAAACAGCATGAGATTAAATCGAGAACAAGATGTATGAGGCCGCTGCTGATGTAACACAACATACTGTTTTACTGCAAACTATAAACACTGTATGATTCGGTGACACTAAATTTGTAAAAAATATTTTTCTTTATAGTAAACTAAGCTTACTATAACTTTTTACTTTACAAATGTTTTAATTTTTTTAACTTTTCAATTCCCGAAATAATGCAACTTAAAACACAAGCATAGTACAGGTATACAAAAATATTTGAAAATAAAAATCCATATTTTATAAGCATTGTTCTATTTTTTAATTACTTGGTTTTTTAGCCTTTTAAACTTTTTTGTTAAAAAACTAAGACCCACACTAGCCTAGGGCCTACACAGGGTCAGGATCATCATATCACTGACTCCCACCTCCACATCTGGTCCCACTGGGAGGTCTGCAGGGGCAACTACAAACATGGAGCCGTCATCTCCTGTGATAACAACGCCATCTCTGGAAGACCTTCTGACGGGCCAACCTGAGGCTCTTCCAAAGGAGGTGTCACTCTTTTCAGAAACATGTCCATGGTGACTTGGCTTGTTTTTTCTTCTCATCATATATTTGCTTGTAAGCAGATAACACACCATGAACATACCTCTTTATCGATGATATCTATGATGTCACTAGGCCATAGAAATATTTTAGCTCCATTGTAATCTTATGGGACCACCATCATATATGTACTTTGTCACTGACCGAAACAATGCTCATGACTATACACAAATGGACAAAGGACAACAGCCAGATCATTGTACAAAATGTAATTCTGACCCACAATCTGCAGCAACTAGTCCAGGAAGCCAAGTTCTGTAGCAACAGGCCCCAAATGATCCAGACTTAATAAATGCCAGCTTTCTCCTTCCCCTAGACCAATCACATATGAGGCCCTGCTTCTAGATAACCTGCCTCCAAATTTCCAGTCACCTGAACATATATGAAGCCTCCCCTTTCCCCCACTGTAAATTCTCCTGCCTGCCTTTGAGTCTCTGCCAAATGCAAGTGATGGTGGAGGGCTCCCTTGCTATAGCAAGCTCTGAATAAATAGCCTTTGCTTGTTCTCATTTAGGTGGTCTCTCTTTATTTCCACAAAGTCAAATAAAGGCTCCTTTTTTTATAGTAAAAAGAAAACTCAAAGAGAATAATTTTTTTCAAGAAATAGCATTAAGTATTTAGTGATTCAAATTTAATCAGAAATACAAAAAGTGAAATATATATATATATATATATATATATATATAAAACTCCACATTTTCTACTGCCTCAGAAACATGGGACATGTAGAATTCTTTGGCAGCTCAGTTTCAACTACTATTATTAATCAACTTATTAACTGTCAACTGATTCACATAAAAGTTAAAAAATATACTATTAAAGAGTTAAAAATGTTTCAATTATGTAGGCAAATATTATCTTTCAATAACTGTCATAAAATACCCTGGAGAAGAGCCTCTCACACAGTTGAAAAAAGTAACAGCAGTTACAACCTACAGGCAGATCTGATTGTACATTCCTGCAGTGATGAGTATATACACAAGATTTCCAAATCTAATTTTCTTTTAATCTTCCTGCTTCCTGCTCTCCATGTGTTGCCTTTCTTTCTTTTTTTTTTTTTTTTAAAGATTTTATTTATTTATTTTCAGAGAGAGGAGAAGAGAGGGAGAAAGAACAATGTATGGTTGCCTCTCACATGGCCCTCACTGGGGACCTGGCCGGCAACCCAGGCATGTGCCCCGACTGGGAATTGAACCGGGACCTTCTGGTTCCCAGCCCACGCTCAACCCGCACTCAATCCACTGAGCTACACCAGCCGGGCCATGTGTTGCCTTTCAACTGGACTTGTAACTTCAACAACCATTTGTTTCTCTAAAATGACTGAATGACAGATTCCATTTCTTGCCATTGGTTTGTGCTCTTAGATCTTGTGGTTGTTATGTTTACCCATATTCTAACCACCAGCTCTTGCATGACTCTGCCCTGTTATTCCCCCACCCAGACCATGGATCTCTTGTTTTGACCTCAACCTGTTGAGCTTGGCCAAGCCATGTCTGCTACCTGGTACTCAGCTAGAGATTCGTGGTAATCTTTCAGCATTACAGACAACCATCTAAAGTTACGGCTTATAATTTTTAAGGATGTATACAAATGCCCAAGATGTTATATTTTTAAAAAAAGGGGGGGTATAATCTCAACTATATACACAAAAGTACACAGAAACAGTGTTCAAAATATTTTAAGTAATTCTTCTGGCACCACTGTAAGTCCTTTACATATGTTAATTCATTCAATCCTTTTAATAACTCTTTGAGGTAGATTTTATAATGAACCCCATTTTACAGATGAAGAAACTGAGGCACAGGGTGTTTAAGTAACTTGCCCACAGTGTCCAACAGTTAAGAGTTAGAGCCAGGACTTGTACTCAAGCAAACTGGATTCAGAATTTGTGCTTTAGCCAGTATGGTATATTGTTGCTAATCAAATAGGTAAGAGTCTGCAGTAGGTTGCAGTATCTACCTGTCACTTACTAGGCAAAGGCAAGTTAATTCTCTGTTTCTGTTTCTTCATGTGTAGTACAAGGTACCTGCATCTCATAGGGCCGTGGAAAGGATTAAAGGAGTTACTACTATACATGAAGTGCTAAGAAGAGCACTTGGCACACAGTGAACACTTAGTAAATATCAGTTACTATTATTATCATCATATTAGGAAGATTTACCAAAACGATACTTATGTGAATCTGATTATATACACATAAGAATATAAGACTGATGTTTACAAATATTCCATTAAGTGATGAAAGCATATAAAAACTTTGTAAATTCTTCCTCAATACTGATATAGCACTGAATATAAGAGGGCTATGACAGAAAACAATAATGTTATCATAGCAATGTTGTTACATAATAATAAACATTTATTAGGTATTAACTATGTGTCAGACACTGAACTTGATGCTTTACAATAAGTCTGTGAGGTAAGTAATATACTTAGTCCAATTTTACAGATGAGGCAAAGGAGGAACGGAGAGGTAGAGTACCTTGTCCTGTGTCCTACAACTAGTAAGTGGCGTGAATGTGAACTCTGGGTGCCGAGGGAACGTGTGTGATACGCTCCATTTTCCTGGTCTTTATGGCTGCCACAGTTCCCCTAAGTTTCTGAAACTTTTATTGAATAAATGAGAAATTGATAGACTAAATGTGTGATTGCTACCTTCTAAAAATTTGTATTTATTTATTTTTAGAGAGAGGTGAAGGGAGGGAGAAAGAGAGGGAGAGAAATAATGATCGGCTGCTTCTTGTGCCCTGACTGGGGACAAAACCCACAACCCAGGCATGTGCCCTGGCCAGGAATCCAACCAGCGACCTTTCGCTTTGCAGAGTGATGCCCAACCGAGTCATGTGGGTCAGGGCTGATTGCTACCTTCTAATTCACAGCATACTGATTGCCCCCTCTCCCCTTGAAATATTTTTTTCATATTATTTTTATAATCAAAAACAAAACTGTATTTTAAAAAGACTCAGAGATTAGAATAATTCTTGACTAGTTAGAGATTTAAATCTATTCTGGTAATAATCACAGATGTTTACTCTTAGTTTTAAATTTCACCAGAATAGTAATGTAACACTTGTGGGTACTATTGGGTCTGATAGAGAACAATCCAAAAGACAAAAACACAGCAGCAAAGAAAAGGGTAAGACAAATAAACAGGACAAAAAAATGAGGGAGAGAACAAAAGTAAAAGATACAGAGTCACAGTGAAGCAACAATACTTGCAGAGGATTTATAATGTTAGGTGATACAGTTATCTACTCGAGTAGATGTCCTCAGACAACCCTTCTAAGGAATTAATTCCTTACTCACTTAATCATAAATGAGGTATTAACTAGAGTGCAATGACCTAGGATTTGGCTGAATTTATTGACTCTCATGACGAAACTTCTTGCTGTATCTTTAGCCATGTTATTCCTAGTTTGGGCTGATCTGAGCTGGGTCTCTGGGTGTATAACGACTCTAGAAGTGATCACCAGGAGCATCCTCTATAACCAACTCTACAAAAGGAGCTATTAATATAGTCCATTCAAGCTAGCACATGACAAAATCTTTTATCCCCATTGTGGTACACACTACTTGTATTTTGGGCAACATATTTACTTTCCTAATTGTAATTTGTTTAAGCTAGTGTAAAGTCTGTTTACATTCTTGAGAACGAGCAACCGTAATGAGTGGTGCCAGAAACATGGACAAGGTAGCCTGCTATAAAACCTGACTGCAGCCTCACGGAGAACACGCAAAGTGAAATACTGGTATGTTATAGGATCTCATCAGAGCATTCATAATGTGATATGCAAAAACAACAGAAAAGGAGATTTACTTGTTTGTAATTCCCTGCTAGGAAGCACACAAGGAATAAACTAAATTTAAAAGTAAAGCAAAATAAACATTTGATTCAGTGCCAAATAAATATGGGCTTATTTACTACTAATGCAAGGTCATTTAAAAGAAATTTATATTGGGTTTAAATAGTGGAAGCCCTTTATTACCTATCTCCCACATATCTATCCTCCTTAAAAATTAATCTAACAGTGATCTGAAAATAATTCATTTTTTCCCCTCAAACACCAAGTTGAAATCTCTAAATGTCCAAAATAGCCTCTTTTGAGTGCAGGTTATTATTTTGGCCAACATAAAGGCGGGGTTTTGGTTTTGGCAGAGACGAGACTGAGGAAGAATGGGGTCTGTGACGATGCCGGGGCATCAGCCTCTGATGAAGGAGGACAGTGAGTCTGAGACACCTCACATGTAACCAGGTTCTTTGTATTTCTGATGCATAAAAAACATTTCTCCACTCACAAGTATGTTATTTTCTCAATGCAGTGTACGATTTTATTTTCCTTAAAGAAGCTGAATAAAAAGTTGCCCATAAAGCTGTATTTCTCATTTGCTACACCTGACATACTTAGACAAAAGTTTGTGAAATACTGGACACAAAGATCCAATGATATAGAGAAGAAATCTGAAAAAGCAATCCAATATGACTTTAGATTGGTATGTTTTACCACAAAAATCTAAATTTGAAGTGATATTCATATATTGTAAAAAATGCTAAAAAGGCCCCCCAAACTTTATCTGACATTTTGAAATGTTGCCTATAAAGCCTGACTGCAATTAATTTGCCACCGTGTATTCCCAGAAGGTCAAGGCTAGTCGTGTGTGGCATGAGCCGAGGAGTCCAACTTTCAACCGGTTAAGTCTTCCCCAAAGCAGAACCCTGGTTCTCTATGAACCCGCGATTTTGATTACTATAATAATGGTTTGTAATAGAATCTGACCTGCTCTTAATTTTGTAAAAATGTACATGTTGGCAGTTACATTTATATTTTTTCTTTATTCAGTTACTTCTATTATGTGGAAATTAATGACAGTGTTTACTAACAAACAAAAAAACATTCTTGTTATCCTATTAGGTTCGAAATGAAATTTTGATTTCAACAGTTTAGTTTTAAGGGAAACAAATTAAACTTGCTTCCTTGTGGGATTAAGATGCACTTGAGAGTTCCTCACCCACAATTATTTTAAGATGTCATTCTAACTTGATTCACAATAAGAGTCATTTTTAATTTTAGGAAGAGACTTTGTTCTAACAAAACTAAAGAATCAAAAATGGGATCTTTAGAAAAAATATTTTTGCAACTTATGACTTTCAGCAGAGATCTAATCAGTGAAGAAATTCTTATTAATGAATATTTATAGATAAGAGATACATAAATAATGAATTCACTCTCACTGTAGTCAAATACTAGCTGTCCCCCACAATGACTGAATGTATGGTAAACAGGCTGTAGAATTTGCCTACTTACTTAGACAAAGTTTGTTTCACAGCTATTCACGGTTTAGTAATACCTTCGCTCTCCTTATTTTGTTGTGGGACTGCCCCAGGAGTTTAGGCTACTTCTTCCTTGCTCTAGGATACTATTCTACAAGTCCAAATCCAGACACTCTAAGAATAAATTCGTTTCCAGGGCACTCTGAAAATAGAAACCTTTGTAGGGCTTCTGCTTTGGGGGCAGACATGGGACCTCATTTTCAGTGACGTCCTTCCCTAGAATACTGTCCCATAATGCTGAGCCTTGTCTCCAGTCTCCAAGGATGAAAACCTTTTAATTTCTTTACCTAGATGGCTCTCTAACCCCTTTTGTAAAGATTACTGTATTACAGTACTAATGAGAATAACATTGTCTAGTCACCCATAAGCTCATTCTGAAGTTCTTACCTATAAATTGTAGGTAAAAAGAAAAGAAACTTGATTAAACAGGCCAATTCACCGGGCTTAATCCCCAAATCTTATTGCATATGATTTCTTGATTATTTTCTTAATATTTAACTTCTAATCATATGTAGTTAATGGATAATATAAGGCAGCTTCCAGGAAAGCTGTCTATTTTACCATTCAGCAGAGTTCTTAACCATCTACTCAGTTTGTATATAGTCATAGAATTTCAATTTTATTCACTATTCACCTAAACAAAAATATGATTGCAAAAAAATGTTATCAAAATATATTGAGAAAATACCTTTCAATCTTAGGAAAACAGGATGTGGTGAAAAACATTTTAAAGATCTATTCCTTGTTTTGTTTTGTTGACCATATTACATTACTCATCCATTCAATGTCAATTTATTAAGTCTCCAATAACACAGTAACTGGAAACTGAACCCTAACACCCTTCTTAAATCACTGGTATAACGGGAGTGTCCTTGACCCTGAATTTGCCTTATAAAAGTCTATCTGAACAAAACATGTTCTCTCTCCTATACCTTGTTGTCAGTCCTAACGGTGACTTTCAGTTGTGGCAGTGCACGTTCCACTTCTAGACTCCATTCGGCAGCGTCTGTTGTGGGTTCTAAAATATCTTCTTGTTTGGCAGACTCGTTCGTATCCTAAGAAAGGAAAGATATCACAAGACTGAGAGTTTATAAAAAGAAGTAGTAAAATTGTGAGGCATTTTAGCAGGGCTACACAATTTATATAGAGCATGGTAGTGTTAAAATTATAGTGGCAGAAGAAATTCTTTTCTGTCCTAATCCATGTTGAAAGAAAATAATGCACCAACTTGGTAGAATAGCAATATATGTATTTTTTTAAAAAAACAAGCAAATCTATGATTTAATTATTTTTTAATAAATTTTTATTGTATTTTTCCTATTCTATTTATTTTTATAAACAATGTTTTTGAGATATCATAGTGAATTCAGTAGGAAATATTATCAAGTAGAGAAGCCATTCAGGTGTGTCACTTGGTAACAGTAGAGAAGATACACATGTTCGATATAAAAAGTTTCTTACTGACAATACAAACCCCAAATCTGAAAGAGAAAAAAGATAAGATCCTAAAAACAAAAGGCTTATCATTTATAGATTTTTGTATTCATAATTAAAGTGATATTCTGGTTAGGCTAAAATATAATGTAGCTTAAAAATGTGATTTAACGCAGACCTATCTGAACACAAATAGAGTGGGGGCCAAATTTCTTCACTTGGTTTTTGCTGTTGAGTAAGAAAGTCAACTCATGCCTGTTTTGAATAAAAAAGGGAACCTCTCCTTTCCTCCTCATTTTCTTAGCCCTTCACATTTCAGCACTGAGTATGTATAAATCTGAAAATATAAAAAATATATAAATCAATGATTTAAAGATAAAGTCTAATGCATTAACTTCAGCAGCAATTTTTCCATTTAGCTACCTTGATAAATTATAAGAAAAATATAAAACTTATTATTGTGCAATAATACAGAAAAAAGAAACCCAAGAGACATAAGCAGTCAAATTATATAGATTCCAATTTGAACAAATGATCTATAAAAAGATGTTGTTGAGCCCATCAGAGAAATTTGAATGTGGAAGAATATAAGACGATATTAAAGAACTATTAATTTAATAGTATGACAATGTCATAGTGGTTATATTTTTAAAAAGCCCTTATAAATTAGAGATAAATGCTGAAATTTTCCAGATGAACTGACATGATGTCTGAAACTTAACATTACTGGGAAAAAAAGGAGAGGGTGCTTCAGGGGAAGCACAATTGTCACGATGGCCACCACCGAAACCAGCCACGATTGCATAAGGGTTCATTATCATATTCTCTCTAATTTGGTACATGTTTAAAATATTCCATAATACAAAATTTAAAAGTAAAAGACAATACACTGTACAAACAACCGCATGGTAAAATTATATTCTCAATGTTAACTTATGTCACTAAAAGACATTTCTTAGATGAAAGCTCATTGACTAATCTCCCCAATCTAGTTTAACGCTAAGTACAAGAATAACCTTAAATTGGCATTTGTATTTTAGAGGGAGCCTGAGGTCTTTAGGAGCTTTGAACTCACTCCCAATTGAGTCTCCAGGGCACTGCTGACATAAGAAATCCTTTCTCTCCCTCCTCCTAGCTCACATTAGCAAGTCCTGAGTAGACTTAGAGCCTTAAAAGGAACATATATTGCCTTTTGTTCAGAAATTCAGGGGTCTTTATAGTTCTAACCACACAATTAGAGGACGGATGACTAATACATGCTTTTATATTTTATAATATGTGGTCTGAATTTATTGTTACATCCTATTTAAACAACCAGAAGTATAAAAATACATGTGTTAATTTAAGAAAAGTAAAATGTGGAAACTCTAAGTAAAAATGTTCAAGGTGCTCTTTTAAGCATTCCAGTGCTCCTTTGAATACAGAAACGTATTCTTTCGAGTACTTATTAGAATGTTATGTGCATCCCTATAAATTGAATGCAGGGTAGCATAAGAACAGCACAGCTCGGAAGGGACGGCAGCATTCACAAAGTAGACGTGCATGAAGTTATATGAATATATGTGATGGCAGGAAAAGAGATACTGGGTCTTCCAGTTAAAACCTAGAGCCATGGCAAAAGTTCTTTGTCCTGCAACTCCACATAGACACCCTCAACATGCATGTACTTGGAGGAGCCAGGTAATGCAATTTATGGCACATCCCATTACTTTTTCTGGCTCTAGGACACCCAATTGTGACTGGCTCACTTTCTGCAGCAGACAAGGCAGACTTATGAGGTTGAGAGTGGGAGGATGTATGCACTGCTAGTGGTATGTGAGCCCTGACATTTGGGGTGTATGGGTGGTATATCTACAGGTTTGTTCCTGCCAGGGTTATGGGTCCCCATAGCCCAATCCCACAGAGCCTGGCAGAGCCAAAGGGGCATATCCACTGAGCAGCAGTTCTATATGAATCTTAACAGAATGTAGATATGCTGGTCACTGATTTAAAAATAAGTTTGATGTATGGAACCACTGTTTGGGTGACTTGAAGCTGGATGCTACTGATTAATTCCCTGAGCCAATACTCACAATCCTGTCCCCTCATTCTCACTCCTCCTTCTGTCATTCCTTACAGGAGGGTGGAGTCGCAATCCCAAATTAGGCCAGAGAGGGTACCCATGCACATTCTCACTTTCTTCAGGCCTGAACATAGAGTTGTTCAAGTTGTACATAACATACTCAAACTTTTACTCAAAGAAGGGCACATTTCTCTAACTTTCTCAAATGCAGATGGATTAGCAGTGGCCCTGTTTGAATTAGACTCACAATCTAAGAGCAGGGTCCATGGAGATCAAACATTCCATTAAGATTCTCAGTGTGTAAGCTATTTGTTTTTATACAGGGCCCTTTAGTAAGTTCCATTTACCCTTCTTAGCTTATTATTTGGTCCCCTTAAGCAATGATTTGTGAACTCCTATTCCTAATGTTCTAAAATGTTTTAATGTTCAAAAGTTTTCACTTACTCCTGGGCCATAGTCAATATACTGGGGGAAATGGCCCAGTTACTAAATGAAGGAAAGGCAAAAAGAGAACATTAGGTTTGATAGAGCAACATTAACTCATTCAAACTATATAGTCTCTTTTTACTTCCATGTTTACACATCTATTTCATAACCTCAGTCCTCACTCAAAATTTCCAAAGGCCCAATAAATGGATACATTAACTGAGCAGGCTCTATATACAAAGTATAAATCATTTTAAAACTATATACCATGTCTTGGTTATAGTACTTTGAGAAAAACTTTCCTTTCCGATTGTTTCTCTATTTAACAAATGGTATCTTATGTGGAGCTATTGATAAAAGAGAAATAAACTGTTGTTTCCATTTAATCAAAATTTTCTATCATCGTGACAATGTCCCTCTCTGAGACAACATTAACTAAGATAAAGCATAGCTCTTGGGAAACTGCGTTTTTCAGTTAATGCTGCTGAAAAAACAATTAGAAACTCAATAATACACAGGCTATCCAGAAGTCTCATTTATAATTAATTAATTTACCAATACGCCATTTGTTAAGCTTCCAAAAGATTTAAGGTGAGAATCCAGGTATTGTGCTCAGTGTGGAAAGATAAAAGGATTTAACCCAAGTCTGCAAAGAGTTCATAGCCGATTAGGAAGAGTCTGAGGCTAGTTAATGGGGGTAAAAACTGGTCCTAAGAAAAAAAGACTCATGAGAACTGACTGTGGCATTGCCAAAGGAAGAATCAAAGATAATGGTCTAAACCATTCCATAACAACCCTGGACTTCCATAGAGGGACATACCATGAAAGCCAGTTCAAGGATCAAACACGTAGTATTAATAGTCTGCTCAGAATCCTTTCCAGTAAGCAATCTCTCCTTTTCCCAGGTAATATTAATGGGATGATTAATCATCTGAAGAAATACTATGCTCTGGGACTGTGTGTGTGTGGATGTGTAAATGAAAGTATTTCCAAAACTTGTCTAATTATGAATACCCTACAAACAGTTCCCTTGATCACTGAGAAACACCTTGTCTAGAAAGGGGAACATATATGGCTGCATGGACAAATCCAAGAGTGAAGCTCAAAGGTTCAAGCATCCATGAGAAGACATTTGCTCAGACATGGAGACCCCAATCGGAAGTTAAAGAGAGATCACAAGTTCAAGTGGCTAGTAGAACCTGGCTAGTAGAACCAAGATCACAACGCCCAGGGCAGAAACTGAATTCACAGACTTCCAAGTGAAATGGGCCAGAGAGGGCCAGAAGATCCCAGTACTAAACCAGTAATGAAGCAAGCGCAAGTGGAGATGCTTGTTTTCAACTACCAAGCCAAATCCCTGTCTCTTGGGAGGATGAGGCACAGCTGTCAGACTGGATACTGGACATTGGTGAAGGCCGACATTTACTGACCATAATACAACCTTTTTTTGATGTCTTTTACTGTACTAGTCTATAATACAATCACATTTTCAGGGCTGAGAAATCTGAATATGACTGATCTCACACTAAATGACACCAGATGGCTATAACTCTTTCCATTCCTGTCTGCTTTTGAAGTGTTCCAGTAGCTTTCCTTGTTATCAAGATGCCAAGGGATCACCTTTGGATGTTTCCTTGCTTGCCTTGTAGAGTAACTCTTCCTCCCCCTAAAGAGCTGTGGGTTTAGAAACCTAATACCCAGGCTTGTTAGCATTTAGGTAAAGTAAGGATACAGGGAAGAACACAGGAGAAAAAAAGTGAGAGCACTAGGGGGCGGAGGGTGTGAGGTTGAGACTCTTCATAAACATTTTAAAAACCGGAAGTGGTTAGACTTATTTTGATTGCTCAGAGGCATTGTTTTTTTATCTTTCCTCATTTGATGACTCTGTTCAAGATAGGCTAGATGGCCAAAAAGCTAAGTAGTGCATGTACTATGGATGGTACTACCTTAATCAACAGCTGTTTCTCCTAAGGTTATCTAATGTTCCTCTTTCTTTACCGTCTATCAATGAATGAAAAGCTAGATAGAGAGATACATAATAAGTTGTTTTAATCAAGGAAAGTGTTCCCTCAAAATCCAATGACTTTAACAAATCATAGTTAAGGCAGACAGTTAAATCCTTTCATGTCCCTACAAGTCAATTCAACTTCATGATTAAAGTAGCGTAACTCATGAGTTTGATTCATTCAATCTTTCCAAATTGGTTTTACGTGATTTAACACATTACTATAAAGAAAAATGTTTAATACCACACAAAAAGTATTGTCACATTTGTTCTGAATAACTAAATTAAACCCTGGCTATAATCTACCAAAAGAAATAGACCCCCCCAAAACCAGCATTTATTTATAAAAAATTGTGTATTTATTCTTACATGTTTAAACTTCAATCACCTTCAAAGTACTCTTCATTTGATGCAATACACCTATTAACACATTTTTTCCACTGCTCGAAACAATTTTTGAACTCACCAATTTTTTTTAAACTCTTTTTTTAAAAGATTTTATTTATTTATTTTTAGACAGAAGGGAAGGGAGGGAGAAAGAGAGGAAGAGAAACATCCATGTGTTTGCCTCTCACACACCCCCAACTGGGAACCTGGCCTGCAACACAGGCACGTGCCCTGACTGGGAATCGAACCGGGACCCTCTGGTTCCCAGCCCGCGCTCAATCCACTGAGCTACACCAGCCAGGGCTGAATTTGCCAATTCTGATGCCTTTTAGTGCTTCTGCCGTGGTGTTGTTTCGTCTCTTCCACATCAGCAAAATGTTTCCCTTTGAAGGCTTTTTTCTCATCCGGGGAAAAAACAAACGGAAAAAAACAAACAAAAAGTCGCTGGGGGTGAGATGGGTGAATAGGGAGTGTGGGGCCTGGGGGTCGTGATATTTTTTGGTCAAAAACTACTGAACACTCAGCCCCATGGGGGCAGGTGTGCTTGTAAATCCCCCATCATGAAATGGTGACCCACACTGAGTCTTCAGCACTGGCTGCTACAGTTCAGTGGACTGAGTGCTGGCCTGTGAACTACAGGGTCAGCAGTTCAATTCTTAGTCAGGACACATGCCTGGGTTGCAGCCCAATAGGGGGCATGTGACAGGCAACCACACACTGATGTTTCTCTCCCTTTCTCCTTTCATTCCCCTCTCTCTAAAAATAAATTTTAAAAATCTTAAAAAATATTCATTCAAGCCCAACACACAGTCTCACAATGTCAGCTGGTAGACTGATACAGATGGATTCCTAGAACATTCACCTAGCGGGGGAAGCCTGTTGTAAAACAAAAGACCCACCCTACAGAAGATAATTCTGGTTTTCTGGGGGTCCCCCCTTGTATGAAGTTCATAAAAGTTTTTTTAAGTTCGATTTTAAGATTATCAAAAAATTTTATCCTGACTTATAATGTGAACTAAGATTTGCATAAATTATGCTCCTACAAATTTTAAAAAGTTCCCCAAATTCAA
Organism: Micronycteris hirsuta; assembly: GCA_004026765.1. Classification (NCBI taxonomy): domain Eukaryota; kingdom Metazoa; phylum Chordata; class Mammalia; order Chiroptera; family Phyllostomidae; genus Micronycteris; species Micronycteris hirsuta. Next base: position 9,468 of record PVJI01002791.1, on the reverse strand, counting down.
ATTAATTTTCTAATAATTATTTTTGAATGAGAATTTCAAATTATTGTTGAATGAGACTTCAACTTCCAGTATTATTTCTGTTTAATATACCAGACACCTAGCTGTGCTACTACTTTAGCTACTTTAGTGTACATTCTGTGGTAAGGTAAAATCATCTCTGAAATTTTAATTTTCTCAAAATAAAACCAAAAGAAAGTACTCTAAGAAGTATATATGGAGAAACTACTATAGACATTATCTCGGTGATGTAGATTATGCAAAATAAGTTTAATTCTTTACGGCCTGATTTTCTATAAAACTTCTTTTCTTTGAGATGGCAACTTCTTGGATATGTCAGTGCCCAAATACCTTTGAAGAGCTCAATTCATATATACCGTCTGAAAGGGGCATGAAAGTCCAATTAACTGTCAAGATTGAATACGTAGTCCCAAGACTCAAGGAAAAGGGAACTAAATTGGATTGAAAATCGCCACATTACGGTGTAAATGGTAAGAGGATGAGTCCCATCTCTGCTCGAACCCCACCTCCATCACTTACTAGCCATTGGTCAAGTCACTTAAGCTCTCTAGGTCTCAGGGTGTCTGTAAAATGGGGATAATGATCGCTACCTCCTCACTGGAACGGGTGCTCTGAGGATTAAGTGAGATGATGCGTTTAGAAGACGCGCACAGTGCCTAATACAAAGCTAGTCCTCCGTACATTACAGCAGTTACGCTTATCATCATTATACGCCACACGTGGGTTAGATGCACAATAGTAACACCCTGTGGTGATACTATTCCCAGGGTGACTTATTCCCATTTTTGCAAATGAGTAAAGTGAGCTAAAGAGCAGTTAGGGAATTTTCCCAATGTCACACCATTAGTGAGTGTCAGGGCCTAGGCAATGTTGCTCTAGAGCACAGACTCTGAAACCTCTTACCATATGCCTACTGATCCTTTGTCCTATAGGTTACAACTATATTCCCTTCATTGTCTTTTTTTTTTTCTTCAGATTTTTATTTATTTATTTTCAGAGAGAGGAGAAGGGAGGGAGAAAGAGCAATGTATGGTTGCCTCTCACATGGCCCTCACTGGGGACCTGGCCTGCAACCCAGGCATGTGCCCCGACTGGGAATCGAACCTGGTTCCCAGCCCGCGCTCAATCCACTGAGCTACACCAGCCAGGGCTTATCACTTGTCTTTTAACTTTATGGTGTTCCCCACCCCAACCCACCCATACACATACAAGGTTTTAATTTTTATGTTATTCAGATTTATCGGAATTTTTCTTTTACAGTGTTTAGTTTTCTTGCCATGCTTTTTCATGCCTATTTCAACCCATGAATATAACCTAAACATGTTTTTGTTTTTGTTTTTATGTCACATCACTCTTTAATTTCCTGATCCATGGGGGTTTATTTGTGCGTAAATACGAGGGAGGAGTCTACCTTTTTTCTCCAAATGAAGAGCTTGTTATCCTCTCACCATTTAATTGAATAGTTCAGTTTTCCCCACTGATTTGCATTGCTTCATATATTAATATCACTACATATTTGGATTATTTTATGAACTCTGCATTACTTCATTAATTTATTTTTATGTTTAATTTTTTCAGACTTAGACAAAAATTACACAAATAGCACAAAAAATCCCATATACCTTCAATCAGATTCACCAAATATTAGCATCTTACATGATCTCAGAGCAATTATGCATAAAGGGATATAATGTTCATATCCAGATGCTGAGATTAGGAGAAATTTTCACATCTCTCTCTGTACTTTTTTTAATAAAAGCAGGTAATATAAGTTTGGTTCACTTCTAAGAACTAGAGGGTACAGGTGGTAAATGATATAGGTGTTTGAGTAAGAGACGGAAGTGTGTTGCAATGGCAATGTGAGGTTTCAGCTTAACCTCACAAAAATTTATGGAATATAAATAACTAGAAAAGAGATGAGCCAAGAATTTATAGGCAGGAAAGCATCATAAGCAAGAACACTGAAATAGGTATAAGCATGGTTTGTGAAGATCACAAAGACTAGGGTTTAGAAAGATGAATACTGGGGAGCAAAAAAAGAAGAGTTGAATAGGCTGTGAAATGCCTTAACAGCTAGGCTAAGGGATGTGAATACTGCCCTCTGAGCCAGAGGGGAGGCAAAGAAGAGCTGTAAGCAAAGTGCAATGACTTTGTTATCCAGCAGACCTTTATTCAGTGCCTACTATATGCCAGGTACTGTTTTGTTCTAGGGAGAGGGAATAAGATGACAAAAATCCTTATAAAAGAACATTCTAGTGATGTTTTATGAAGATTTGTGGGTCATAGAATTAAATGGGGTTGGGTGATAAAGTAAGACATCACTCAAGAGGCAGAATTTGAGCTAAACCTTGAGCATTATGAGTCAGGCAGAAAGATGGCGGCAAGGCATTTTAGGCACGAGACAAAGGAAACGAGGACGAGGGAACGGAATGGAGGCAGATGTGGGCATGAGGTGTTCGGAAACTGTGAGAGGACCTGTCTACCTGGAATATAGTTACACCAGTGGAAAACCATAAGGTTGGCTATGTAAACAGTTATCCAACTGCAAAGGATCTTGAAAGCCAGACCCAAAATTTATCATTTTATAATCTATATAAATGAACTGTAGATACTGAAAAACTATCAGAAATTACTAAGTCAGAATGACCTGATAAAAGTCATGTTTTGGAGACAGAGGAGTACAGTAAAACTATTTTTAAAAAGGGTGGGGGTGGGATTAAAGGATAAGGACCAAAGACCATTTAGGACACACTGTTACACAATGCGGACAGAGAGAAGAGGGCCTGACTGACAGGCTGCTGAGGGATGGGTATGAGAGGTGTTGTAAAGGCTGCATCCACAGGTCTCAGTGACTAACTAGATGTCCTGGATAAAAATGAATCATCCACCAGGCACATATTCAAAGCACTGACAACTGGTAGGGGTGGGTGGCAATGTGTGTGCATGGGCTTCAAGATTATAGGTTTATAAAAAACTGAAAAAAAGCACATAGTCTGGGTACCCATCTAACATATTAAATTATATAAGAAATATCTGCTATGTTGATTCAGGAAATATAACCTATCTATTCATAAAATGATAACTCTCAAATAATTGGCAGAAAAAATCATTATATCACTTTTCTTCAAATTACCCTTAGTTATTTCTGTAGGGGAGACCTTATGTGACAGCAGATTTACTCTAGTGGGCCTTCAATAACAATCCATGTTACAGATTATGAAATAAAACCATGATATCACCAGGGCTTACTAATTTACATCAAAGCTTCTTACTCAAAAATACTCATGGCAACCTAGAAACTAATTAGTATTGAGAGATGGGGCTTCTTTATTCTGTTCTGCTACAATAGCACATAATCATGTAACTAATCCCAATCTCCAAGAATGGTGAAAAATTTTTAAGAAATGCATTAAGGGCATAATCTATGCCAGCATCATGCTAGGTGCTGTGCACAAGTTGTTATGGTAATCTCAAAACAACCCTGGGAAGAACTGTGTTCCCATTTTACAGATAAGAAAGCAGAGTCACAGAGAGGTTAATTTGCTATTGTCATGTGGCTACAGTTGTGCAGTCTGGATTTTATCTGTAGCTGCTATTTCAGCCACACCATCTACTCTGAATTTATGGACTCAGATTTGGAAGGGACCTTGAAAAGTCCTTGCCCTACTTCTCGATAGGCTCACTGTAATACCAGGATGAAAATAAGGATCTATCTTATTTCAAGTGAAGGTTCAAAACTACACAAAGATCAAGCAAAATTCTCTTTAACACCCAGCAAGAACTGCCGTCTGAGCCTCCTCTGTGCAGGAAGTAGTACAGCTTTTTTCTCTAACCTACATTTCCTATTCACTTCCAGATAGAAAACTGACAGGATGGTGCAGGTTAACTACCAGAAAAATAAAAGCATTTACTCATAGTGTGTTCCATCACACTTAAATACGTGGTGTTCTCGTTGTTTCTCCTGTGAAATAATACACCTTTCATAGTCCCAATACAGAAAGTAGGACTAACATTCAAATGTTTTAGGAAAGAAGAAGAAAAAACATTTTCCTCAAGCAGGAATCAGAACCAGTGGTAACATGGAGCAAGTTATACTGTAGAACAGTATTTTTCCCCTACATTACTCAGAAAGCACATTTTGTTGAGAATTGTAAATAATATGTAAAATGAAGAAAATTTAAAGTATTTAAGATATTAACTAAAGCAGATCCATCTTCTTCCCCCTTTTCATTATAATATTGCAGACTTGCCATGATGACACCTTTTATTCTAAGCCAAGATTTTCACTTCCTTACAGCTTTTGCTTTTTAAGCTAAAAATTCTCTCATTCTTGGTACTATAAATTTTTTGCTAAGTAATTAAAAACCGATTGTGTTCAAACCTTTTGAGATAGTTGGTTTTATGCTGTCTAACTCAGGAGTTGGTTTCTAAAACCTCAAATTTAGCACCTCAAGGAAGAATGGTATCTATGGCATGCTTAAAAAATGTTTTGAAATGAAGTGATGGGCATTTAAAAATAGAACTCAGGGAGCGCACAGCTTCTCTCCCATCTTTTTTCACTGGGGGAGGAGAATGACGCATCTGTGTTGTGCTGCCAGAACACTGTTGCTGCGATTCTACTGAGCTCCAGAATGGAGGGGAGCCGCGAGGACCTCTCATAATCACAGCATCGCTTCCTCAGACATGCAGGCAGTTTCCGGCAGACACACCCAAGTCAGACGGAGAAATGACCAGGACACCCCCCCAACACTTCGCCACCAGGGCCTCCCTCCCCTACCCCACCCCTTACGTCTGTGAATGTTCTATAGTGCCCTATCCATCGGGGGCCCTGCCCAACGTCAGAGCTTTAATGCAGCACAGCATCCACCCCCAGGATCACTCTGAGGGAGGCTATGGCTAAATTTCACACTTTAAGAACATCCAGGAATCAGAGGAACAGAGAGAATGTAAAACTTCGTGGGCTAGGCTTAAAGCCTTATATCCATCCATAATTTTTTTCCTTCCAAGAAAAGCTATATCAAAATTTGAATAACTAACCTGAAAATGAAATTTGGAACATAAAACAATCCCTTACTAATTGTAGGAATTATCTTCTTGAAAATTAGATTTGGTAAAACCATAATCGGGATAAGAGAGTTAGAGGGAAAGTACATAGTAAGAATGGCTTTGAATATACAAAGTGGGGCAAAAGTAGGTTTACAGTTATTCTTGTATTATTATTTACTAAAACCTACTTTTGCCCCACCTTGTATTTTTTAGACTTTAAAGTAAATAAATGATAACTGTAATTGAACAACAATAAAGTAATTAAAAAAAAAAAAGTAAATAAATGTTCTGAAAACCACCTGCTTCCAAAACAAACCAATTTCATCACTGTAAGCATTCACCATTGATGGAAGGAAGTACTTTCTTAGGACAGTTTCCAACATTCATGAAACATTGCTGCTGTGTCAAGATCCAGTTAGGGAGACATTACAAAGTTTAGTCAATGGCCACACACTCCATTTAAAATTCCTCAAATTAGCAGTTACAGGCTTTAAATATGTGTTGTGGAAGTCAGGAAGATAGACCACCAGTTCACCTCTCAAGGATAGACTTGCTGCTCAGCCGCAGGAAAGGTGGCCAGCAAAGAGCAAGCTCTGCCTCACCTGCAGACAGCCACCTTGCCCGGGACTATGTCCTTCCCAGAGTAGCCTGCACTGAGCCAAGAAGGCAACACTTGCTCCAGAGTTCCTTACCAGGCTGGCCTAAGCTTTGTCAGGCCCAAATCACAGCTAGACTTCTCCCTTGGTGCAATGCTGCTGCCTTCTCGCTTCCTATCACAGTAAACGTCTCGCACCCCAAACTCTGTCTCAGTGTCTACTTCCAGAGAACACAATCTGCAACACATCCTTTTCATTTACATTCTCTCTTGCTCCATTTTCCACAAATCTCAGAAAAATGCCTGTGCATACCCATTTTCTGGAATTATCACAGTACTTAAAAGCGTATTTTTCAGGGTCTAGAATTCACTTCAATGAAAGAAAGGAATATAAGTAGATTTTTCTTACAATTATTGTTAGGTTTCTTTTTTCCATGAAGATTAAACTATAGCTTGCCTATAAAGTTCTAAATATAAAATAGCATTCACGCATATTTGTATTCATCCAATATTTTTCAGTACTGAGCACTTTCTAAACACCAGGCACAGGTGAAAAGGCAGTGCAAAAAGCTGCCACTCTTGAGGAGTTTGCATTTGAGTGGTTCAGATAGACAATAAACAAATCAGAAATTAATACAATGTCAGGGTCTGTGAGGAAAAATAAAGCAGTGTGAGGAACTAGAGAATGACTGGAGCAGTGTCTATTATTTCAAAACCACAGGTGGAGAGGGACTGCTGTAATCCATATGCTGCTGGGCTGGCGTGGTCGCATACACGAGTACATTTAGTATATCAATGTCCTAGATAGCACACGTCATTCCTGTTCTAGTGAAGAATTCATCACATTCAACTTTACTAAAATAATATTTCTTCTGCATTGTGAGTCCACCTGCTGCATGTAACATAAAATCTGAGATCTCTGTTACTAACCTAACAGTAATTCTGTCTTGGAGAAAGAGCAGCCTGAGCCATCATAAGCTAGGGTCAGACACAGCTATCTCAGGCAGATGGCTTTATGGGCAACATCAAAAGCTTGCCAGATTTTTTAAAATATGAAGGGGTTTTCTGTCTCATTAGTATTTCATAGCTGACCACTCACAAACACCTGGTGTTCAGACTTCCTCTTGTGAAAATGCAACCGTACATAGTCTTGGTTTGAAAGGGTGCACGTTATATAATCTTTATCCAAAGGGTCTTATACATAGATAATTAATTTATAAAGGTTCAGGAAGGGGGAAAACCCTTCCTTATGTAGCCTAATTGAAGTAAAAAATTGAAATCAGGACCAACAGGGACTTAAAAGTAGTGGTAGAGGCAAATTAAATTAATTTGTTCCCAATACTCAAAACTACTTGGTCCAGAGGGAACCCCAGGTAGCCTTTACATCATCAATATAAGAATGAATACCACAAATGACAGTTTCTTTCTGAGAATAACTGTGCATGCATCTCTACTTTTCTTTTCTTCCTCATATTTTAGAACTTTGTCATCATCATCTTCAACACACACAGGAACACCAAGTGCTACTATGCTCTTCCTTAAATTAGGAATCAAACCATACTTACCCTGTTGAACTCTTATTATGATGTAAAAGGGAAAAAAAATAATAGACTTGAGAGTTTGAAGAAACTGAGTTCAAATGTAGCTTGTGCAATTTGTTAGCCTTTTAAAAGGCTAACTGTCCTAAGGTTATACATTTCAGTTTTTGTATATGTGAAACAGAGATAACATCTATCCAATTACTCTACAAGGTCAGTGAAGTATGTGTTTTAAAGTACTTTGAATGATTTGGAAGATAGCAGCTAAGTAGGTGGAATGTGAGCCTACTTGCTTGTGCCCCCAGCACAAATTTTCGGCTGATCTTCTGAAAAGTGACCTGAACAATCAACAGCACCTCAGCTGATATAAGTTTTTGAAGCCAAGGAGTATGGAGGATGCTTTGCACCATCTGAACCTCTACAACAGTATATAAGAGGTTGTGGGTGGTGTCACTCTCAGTCAAGCAGCCATAGGGAAGAACCCCCCCAAGCTCGATGGAACAAAAACCAAAACCCAATTACAACAAGAGAGCCCACCAAAACAGCATAAAGGGAATCCCAAGAGCATCCAACTCAGGAGATTAAGGAGACTACCATTGAGTGCCACAGGTCTCCTACCACAGAAGGCCACCCCACGAAGACAGAAGTCAAAGCAGATCAATATAATATGCAGACACAAAAAATCACCTAAAATAGGGAGACAAAGAAACCACCCCCAATTGAAAGAAAAGGAGGAATACCTCAAAAGAGTGCTAAATGAAATTGAGGCAAGCAATCTATAAGGCATAGAATTCAAAATAACGGTTATAAGAATTCTCAAGAAACTCAGGGAGAACTATAAGGAACTCTATGGAAACTACATCAGCATGAAAAAGGACATAGAAACTATGAATAAGAGCCAGGAGAAAATACAGAATACAATATCTGAACTGAAGAATACACTGGAAGGAATTAAAAGCAGGCTAGATGAAGCAGAGGATTAAATCAGCACGTTGGAGGACAAGGTAGAAAAAAAAAACGACTAGGCAAAGCAACAAAATGAACAGAGACAAAAAAATGAAGATAGTTTAAGGGAGCTGCAGGACAACATGAAATGCAATCATATTCATATCATAGGAACAATAGAGGGAGAAGAAAAGAAGGAAGGGATAGAAAATCTGTTTGAAAAAGTAATGGCTATCATTTCTAGGTCTTTTGGATAAGATTAAGTGAAAAATGGCCCAAAACTTCCCTAACTTGGTGAGGGAAAAAGTCATGCAAGTCCAGGAAGCACAGAGGATCCCAATCAAGATGAACCCAAGAAAGCCCACTTTAAGGCACGTCATAATTAAAATGGTAAAATTTAAAGACAAAGAGAGAATCTTAAAGATAGAAAGGAAGAAACAGCTAGTAACATATAAAAGAGCTCTGCTAAGGCTATCAGCCGATTTCTCAACAGAAACAGTAAAGGCCAAAAGGGAGTGGCATGAAATATTACAGGTAATGAAAAGCAAAGGCCTGCAACCAAGACTACATTACCCAGCAAGGCTCTCAATTAAAATGGAGGGGAAATAAGAAACTTCCCAGGAAAAAAAAAAGGCTAATGGAGTACAACTCCACCAAAGTAGCACTGGAAGACATGCTAAAGGGACGGCTTTAAGGAGATGAAGAAAAAGAGAGAGGAACACAGGTACAAAGGGAAAAATGACAATGAATAAGTACCTATCAATAATAATCTTAAATGTAAATGGATTAAATGCTCCAATCAAAACATATAGAATAGCTGAATGGATAAGAAAACACGATCAACATATATGCTTTCTAAAAGAGACGCACCTCAGAACAAAAGATCTACACAGGCTGAAAATGAAGGGATGGAAAAATATACTCTAAGCAAATGGACATGAAAGAAAAGCTGGGGTAGCAATACTTATATCAGAAAAAAATAGACTTCATAACAAGAGACAAAGAAAGTCACTACATAATACTCAAGGAAGTAGTCCCACAAGAGGATATAACCCTTGTAAATATATATGCACACAACATAGGAGTACCTAAATATATAAGGAATATCTTGGAGGACTTCAAGAAAGATATCGACAGCAACAGAGTCATCATAGGTCATCATAGGGGATTTTAACACCCCATTGTCAACAACGGATAGATCTTTCTTTTTTTTTTTAAAGATTTTATTTATTTATTTTAGAGAGAGGGGAAGGGAGGGAGACAGAGAGGGAGAGAAACAGCAATGTATGGTTGCCTCTCACATGGCCCTCACTGGGGACCTGGCCC